>JACATO010000372.1:400000-699904 GCA_018389105.1 Nautilus pompilius | reverse complement strand
CCTCTCTCCATTCCCCCACCCCACTCTCTCTCTCCATCTCTCTTTATCTCTCTCCCTCTCTCTCCATTCCCCCACACCCACCTCTCTCTCCATCTCTCTTTATCTCTCTCCCTCTCTCCATTCCCCCACACCCCACCTCTCTCCTCTCTCTCTCTCTCCTCTCTCTCTTCTCTCGCAAGCTTTATGTAAATAGAAATCTGGTATATTGCTTGCGAAGAAACAGTCTATTTACTTACGCGATTGTAGTAAATTGAAATTTATTTAAAATAAAAAGAAAAATTTTCTACTCTCTGCGTGTGTGCGGTATACGAATACGCCATTATTATTATATTATTATTTATTATTATTATTATTATTATTATTATTAGCCTATTTTGCAATTTTTCCTAATTGCTTATCTATTCTGTACTAATTAAATAACTTTATAATATTCTATACCACGAGGAAGAATTCAGATTAAACAGTTAGCGTAATCAATGACTGACAGCTAATACTGTATCTACTATTGTTCTCCCTCTCTCTCCTCCTCCTCCTCTGCCTAAATTTATATCTGTGACTCTGGTCTTTCACTATGTTTTGTTGTGGGAAGGACTTTTTAACAAGAATCAACGTATCTGATTTCTAACAGTCATTTGTAACATAGGTGGAAAGTTCATATTTGAAATATACAAAAACACATTGGTAGATATCTGTATTGATACAGGATAGAAACACTTACATGGCACCTTTGAGCAACACGAAGACAATAAAATTAATTTAGCAAAAAGCACATAAATAAAATATCATTTTCGAAAAGTCTATTGTAACGGCATTTTAGACTTGGTATGTGAAAAATACAAATTTAAAAATAAAATAATTAAAAGAAAAGCTTAATAAATTTCAAATTAAATAAACTTATTCGTAGATTCACGTATAATAAATATCTGAGTAATATTTAGCACTAAAAGATATAATAATAATAATAATAATAATAATAATAATAATAATAATGTGAAATTTGTCCCATGCCATGGAGTGAGTGGTCAATGTATGCGGATAGATTGAGAGAGACTTCTAATCGTAATCTGAGGGAGAGAGTTTAACATCAGGGGTCGTATAATGTGTTTAATAAACGTAGCTGGCCGATGTGATAAGGAGTAAGTCTGAAAGCCCTTTTTATGCTTATCTGACCATGCGTTGACACGCGGTTTTTGCGCGAGCTGAAGTTTTGCTGGGCAAAGTGTGGATTACCACCGTAAGTCGTTGCCGTTACTAAGCGACTGGGCCATAAGTCTGTGGGTTTAAATCCCGATCTGTCTGGTCTCGGACACGGGGAAATTAACAAGATTCTTAATTTTAACGACTTTCCTCAGAACACCTGCGTTGTCACTTCTCTCCTTTCCTTTCCTTCTACGTCTCCAACACGCGTACGAAAACAAAACTTTATTTTGTTTTGTTTTTCTAACATCCTTAGATGAAATGTGATGTTGGGGATGTTTATCGGACTTGTCCGTAGGTGAGAGAGAGAGAGAGAGTCTGCAGTGAGTGCTTGGCTAGCCCTCTCTATCCGGCATGCGAGAGGGGATGACAGAAGGATGATGAAGCAGGCGCGGGTAGCTTTCTTCTGTAGGGGAAAAAAAACCTTTTCATATTATTATTATTATTATTATTATTATTATTATTATTAATTATTATTAAGTTTATATATTAGGAAAAAAAAACACAAAGTAGGTTGTTTTCCTCGAACTCTGTAAAAACGAACGTTCATAATAAATGCTAATATTTTATGGTGATAGACATTACGCTATATTACCCTGCTTTACAACTTCAGAGATTAACGAACAGGCGAAGAATGTCAGTCGGTTGGTCTTCCTGAAGGTTCGTGTTTTTTTAACTGCAGCAGGGTAGGCAGGCTCTCTTGTTTAAGTTGTTCGCTCAGACGAATGATGTTATAGAATGATGCTTAAAAGTCGTGGACGCTGATACACGTGTGTGTCGGGGTTGTAAGTGATACACAGGTAAATAAATGTTGTGTAGGTATCTTTCGCCTTGAACTGTATTAAAGCAGATGAACCTATGAGCATTATAAACTTTTCTGGTTCCTCATCCGAGAGAGATGACGTCAATACGGAGAGGGATATGACGTCATTAGAGAGAGAGAGATACAAGGTGCCCGTGTTTGTTGTTTTCACTTACAGCCGCTTCCTGTTGTAAACATAGCTTCGAAGAAGGTCCGGCACCGTGAGCATCTCAGGGCGTGTTGGAGGCAGACGAGCGTACACGTTATTGTTACAGTTAGTGTAAGACTCCGCCCTTGCAGGCTGTAGAAGTCCATTTACAGGTAGGGCGCCTTGCTGAAAGTTGGGGAAGAGTTGCGTCACGTCGGATTAAAACAGGTTATATTCCGCACCGTCTACATCTCCTGGTCTCGCTCCAGAGCCCCGATGAAGGAGACTTTATTAAGGAAAATAACAGTAACATCGTGGGGATTACAGCTTCCCCCCCTTTTTTTGTTTTTTTGTCTTTTATACAGCGCAGTTATCAAACAACATTTCCGAATGTAATTCCGTTTTCAAATCCTGATTTAAAAAGAGAGAAAAAAAAACAACCGAAATTAAGATTTCTAAAATCCTTTTTTCTCTCCGTCGTCTTCATCTATGGCGCAAGCACGAAAATGCCAAAGTTTCCAGAATTGGCATCCGCTTTTCGTTTATTCGTTTGTTGTTTTGATTCGTGGTTCAGCAAAAGATTACCACTGCCAGTATTTCTCAGCTGCTAATTCTATAGTTAATCAATCGCAAGGGCAGCGCAGAAAGCGGGCCCTGTTTATCCATTCTTCATGAAGATGTAAAAGCAGATCAAGAAATCGCCTTAACACACAGACACACACACACACAGAGAGAGACATACACCACACACACACAGAGATACATTACACACAACAGCAGATACATACGCACACACACACAGAGAGGAGAGAGAGGAGACATAACACAGACATACACACAGAGACATACACACACACAAAGAGATACACACAGAGACATACACACACACACAAAGAGATACACAGAGAGAGAGACATACACACACAAAGAGCTACACACACAGACATACACACACACACACACAGACATACGCACACACAAAGAGATACACACAGAGAGAGACATACACACACACACACACACACAGACAGAGAGATACACACACAAGAGACATAGACACACACACACAAGAGACATACAACAGCGACATACACACACACACACAGAGAGATACACACAACACGAGAGACATACACACACAAGCCACATCACACAGACATACACACAGAGAGAGATACCAGACAGAGGACATACACACACACACACACAAAGAGACATACGCACACAGACATACAACACACACAGAGAGACATACACATACACACACAGACATACACACGACATACAGAGAGAGAGAGAGACATACGCCACACAGAGAGACATACATACACACACACAGAGAGACATACACAACCACACAGACATACACACACACAGACATACACGAGAGACAGACAGAACAGACAGGAGACAGAGAGAGAGAGACACCATACGCACACATAGAGAGAGACATACGCACACACAGGACCACAGACATACACACACAGACATACACACCAGAGAGAGAGAGACATACACACACAGACACATACGGGGGTACAGGGGGGATGCTCAGTACGTTGCTTTTTTCTAAAACAAAAATTAACATAAGTTAACAGGAAGGAAGGCGAAAACAGAGAACAAGCCGCGTAGCGCGCTGCCCGCAGGCCTTCTGTTTTGGGCTGTTTGTGTTTATGAAGTTAATTGTTCGCAGAAGGAGATCAACGGCGAACATTTATCTTTCAAAAAGAGAGGAGAATGCAGGTAGTAACTCAAGGAGACGGAATGTAATCGCAACGGTCTCGTTTCATAAGAATCGTGCTTATTGAGTAATTAGGAAAGTATGGCTAATGTAATATCGGTGCAAGAAGAAAGGAATTTTCTATTGTCGAGTAGGCAGTTGTTTCGTTTGTTGTTGTTGTTTTTTTTAGCAATTTTAAAAACAAAAAACCAAAAAACTCTACGTGACGCGGATCTCTCCTCAATACCATTGAGGTGGAATCGTCACCCGACCTGGGTGGGACGCAGAACACCACAAACCTTTTAGCTTTCGATTTCGATTTTACGGCTTCAGGTTTACTGGCCTGGAATCCCAGTCGCCCCTTTTAAATATTGTATTGCCGGCCGGGATGCTATTCGCTTTTATCTCTTTCCGATTAGCGCAGCAGATTTGCCGAATCGAGCTGGATTTCCTCTCCGCTTCCGGGACGAATAGAGATTATAGAAATAAGTCCCCAGCCGGCCGCTACGCTGAGAGGTATAAATATATATATATATTGTGTGTGTGTGTGTGTGTGCGTCGGTTTAAAAGCGAGGATCTGATTAGAAGTCGATTTAGTTTAGTTAGGTAATTACAAAGGGTCGGGAAGCGCCCCCTCCCGAAAGGAAAGGGGGGGTCATCGGTACGATTCTTAGACGGATAATTATTATCTCTGTTAACAACGTTTGCCAGTAATTCATTCTACTCATTAGAAATTCTATAACCGATCAACTGTTTACCTGGTGTGTGACGGCGCCGGGATTTTAACTAGTTTGTAATTATGACCCTTAGTATTACCAAATACAGACGGCCGAGCCGCTAACATTCACAGAGGCTTGAGATGAGTTCATCTCTTCCACGGCAGTAAAACAAGAACGTGGCTGTAAAACAGTTTTCCCCCAGCTTAAAAAAGAAAACTATTATTCAGATAATAATATCTTTGCTTTAGTATATGGAATGCTATATTGGTATTTAAGTAGCTGGTATAATAGACTCGGGATTGGTTTGGTATAAAGGAGAATGTACGACAGTCGCATACAATGTCGGGCTGCTGTATGAAAGACCCTTATCAACCAGCAGATCGTGTGTAACGATCGACTCCTCGGTGAATGGACAACTCACGGTGGAAAATTGGGTGTGAATACATCGCGCGCATCTCTCACAATGGAACGAAAATTTTGCACCGTTATAAGAAGCTGGTAAAGGAATTATGAATATAATAATAATAAGAAGAAGCGCCCCAGTTGTTTTGTTTTTTTTTTTTCTATCAGCTAACATATATTTTGTGTTTGTGAGCGGACGCATGTACCGAGGTTGAGGTTGGGGGAGGGGGAGAAGGGGAAAGGAAAGGCAAGGCCCCTAGCTTCAGGCGAGATGTCATCGCGGTGGCTAGTAGACCCTTGATACGGACAGACGGGGCCGCAACATCGGTGTAGGGTTTTTCTTATTTGTTTTATCTACTATATTTACTAACTTTTGCTCAGGTTTGGTGAGACTCTTTTTATCCCTGCCTAGAATAGACCGAAGAAAGGGGGGTTATTCAGGCTTTACAGACGCGAATAACATCAATAATAAATAGGGTTCAACCAACCAAAAATAATAATAATAATAATAATAATAATAATAATAATAATAATAATTCAGACGATTTCCTATTGTATTTTTTAAAAGTGATAATCGTCTTAAGAAAGCTTTGGACACTTGAATCGAAAAAACGGAGACTTTACGTAAGCCGAACGACTTCCTGCCCCCATAATGCAAATCTCTATGGCTGCAGCAGGTGCGCGCAAACGAACTCACTATAGAACATTTAACTTAATGTCTGCAGCGATTCTCCGGGGTTTCTCCTCTGTTCGTGCAGCAGTTTCCTTTCCAGTCTTCTCACTGTTTGTTTTCAGTCACAGTTTCGCCGGTTTTAGATGACGGTTACTTTTCGGACGGATACCCACGACTTCGTCTACCGTTCTTCCAAGTCATTCCGTGTGACATACTGCTCGCTATTCCTCGAACCAAACGCAGGGCGTTAAAGCGGGTACCATATAGCGAAAAGTAGACCGGGCCCCGTTACCTAGATAACTGCCATAGTGGGCGATAATCACTTGAAAGCCCGTGTAGAACGTCGCATACCGTAGATCTCAGGTAAGGCAGCAGCGCATATCGTCGTAGGTGAGAAGCAAGCGACCGCCGGGTCCAGGATGACTGTTAAAGGTCTCTCGCATCATTAAACGACAAGAAGACTTCCTGTCACTGCTAGGCGCGTACCATTAGCCAAGTATCGGTTATAGTCAGTCTCCCTCCCCCCCCCCCACACACACAGACACACACCCCCGGCACCCCACCCGAACACGGGCGTGTCCCCTCATTCCCCCTCAGTCAAGAAAGAAAGTCCTCGCAGAATCGAGGAAGAAGCAAACAGAGCTTCAGACTCACCCCCCCCCCCCGCGCGACAGACAATTAGATCTCGGGACGCTTCTTTCCCCAACCCCATGTTTGCTTTAATTCGATTTTTATTTCTCCGCTGTAGGCTGACTTTTTACACGACAATTCCGCGAAAGGGGCCACTTTAAAGAGGATATAGTGTCGCAGACAGCGGGTACTAGGAATCTAGTGTGTGGAGAGAGTAAACAAATTAAGGCTCTCATAGTTGTCGTGCAAATATTTAACGACTATGCGGCGGCAGTCAGACAGACGACAGCTCATCTATTTATCCCCCCCTTTTTTTCTTTTTTTTTTTTTAAAAAAAAGAAGAATGTATTAGTTTAAATAAACCCCGTTCTCTCTCCCGAGCTGTCCATTTATAGACTTACATGAACACCACGCGTTTACTTTCCATTTTCTTTTCCGTATGGAATTAGGAAAGTTATAAAACTCCCAAATATCGTCGGGCGAGCAGACAGTTTTGTGCTGGTGTGGTTCGTCCATCCTTCGTTGGGCGATCGTGGGGCCCCGACCAACGTACGGACTTGTCGCTACCAAAGGTTACATTAACGAGGAAGGTGCCAAACTCGTGCCGAGTACTGCACCTCTGAAGCGTGTTGTTGGGTGAAAACGCGCCCCCATGCGGTACGCAGAGGGTTGATTTAACTCTACCAGAGATAAAGATCTCTCTCTCCTCTCTCTCTCTCTCTCTCTCTCTCTCTCTCCTCTCTTGTATCTTTATCTTCTCGCCTATCTCTTCTCCCTCCCTCTCTCTCTCTCCATCTCTCTCGCTCTGTCTCCCCCCCCCCTTCTCTAATCTGTTTCTCTCTCACTCTCTCTCTTCTCTCTCCCATCTCTCTCTCTCTTCTCTCTCCTCTCCTCTCCATTCTCTCTTCTCTCTTCCCACTCTCTCGCTCTCTCTCTCTCCCTCTCTCTCTCTGTGTGTCTCTCCACTCTCTCGCCCCCCTCTCTCTCTCTCTCTCTCTCTCTCTGTCTCTCTCATATTCCGTCTCTCTACCCATCTCTCTCTCTCTCTCTCTCTCTCTCTCTCTCTCTCTCTCTTTAACGTCTCTCTCCCTCTCTCTCTCTCTGTATCTATATTCGTCTCTCTCCCCCCCCCTCTCTCTCTCTTCTCTCTCTCTCTCTCTCTCTCTCTCTCTCTGAAACAGGGCTCTCTTGGAACAGCTTGATTCTATTCTTTTAAGTGGGGGGTTCATGATATTAGGGTTTCTTTGCACGTCGATTTCATGTCACGGTTCTTCCCCACCTACAATTAGGATATTCCTATATCGTGTCTTCTCACCTGTGGTTATTTTTTCTTTCTTTCTTCGATTTATTAGAGAAAGAAAGCCAGCACTCGTGAGCTAGCGTGTAACCTGCAGTTTTCTTAAAGGAAAACTGAATAAATTTAAAAGATTAAAGGCAAGGAAGCTTCGGTAAATGTAAATTTGTTATGCTTTCCAAACTTATAGAGGCGACCCAGAGCTCTCCTGATGAGAAATCAGCGAGCAACTTCGTGTGCGTCATAATTATACACGGTGCGTGTAGGACAAGCTCAAATACACAAGATGGCTACCTCCGAAGCGTTGCTACAAGAATATGTTTTAATAATTATCCATTTATATGCGTTTGATAATTTGTAATTAATTATTTTCGCATTGCAATTAAATTATAGTTTTTCTCTAAGGCGAACGAATCACTGACACTAGGCGGGCACGAGTAACCACACACCACCCGTCAGACCATCTCTGACGGGAAGTGTGGGAACTGGGTGAATAGTACTCCTTGATACAGAAGTTGGGCCCGCAGCAGCAGCAGCAGCAGCAGCAGCAGCAGCATCATCACCATCGTCGCGAGCTGAGTGCCGGGTTATCAGATACTCCTATGGTTGACGACTGACTGATAGGCACGCTTCAAGATGTAAAGTTACCCCGTTAAAAAAGCTGGCCAGCACATTTTAGTAGAAATAGAAAACAATACTAGTTTGAAGGCCAAGTTTCACAACCCACACGAACGAACGCCCGCAATTACCCAGCTCACGAACCTTATTAATTAGCTTTAATCGGGCTGCGTACGGACGATGGTTTCCATAAATGCAGCCATTGCTAATTAAAGTTTTCACCTGTGTGCTGAAATAAATCAGGTGGTGTGTTTGGTTGTACAGGGTTAACTTGCATTAACTATATATATTAGCTTTATTTCATTTTTAAAAAAAAATAATAATAAATTGAAAAGAAATTATTTTGTTTCTTTTTAACGAGTACAATAAACGGACCGCTGCTGTCTCCCTTCCGCTTCCATTTCGGCTCGGGGTTTTGTGCGTACCCACTTAGACGGGAGAGCTGGCTGGACACGTGTGTAAGCGATGTCCGGAAGTCAATAGACCGAGCTGATGTATTTGTGAAAGATCGGCTGCGGGCCACGAGCTGAGAGGTAGGTGTTGACTTTCCCAGCCCCGGAGTCATCGCGTGAAGAACTTACGGGAGGTGGGAGGGAGAGAGAGAGGTAGGAGTGGAAAAAAAACACGAAATCGCGGTAAAATGAAATAGCTGACAACGAAAAGCGATGTCAGCCGAGATGCATTTAATAAAGTGGGGGGGGTGGGACTTGTCTTGATCGCCCCAGTTACAGCAGATCTGTCTGTCTCCCTTCCCACCACCGACAGGCAGATGCTGTACAAGCGTTGACGGAGCTTGTGATGGCTGATGCCACCTCCATATATCTACGCCCTTTAATACGCCGTTGGAATAAAATTTCAACGCGAAAGGTACAGATTACGTTGCGCATGGATGAAATGGGGGAGAGTCGGACAGGGTTGACGGGCTGAAGTAAGCAGACCGGGTATTGACAGGGACGGTGGGAGGCGTGTTCACATAATCACCCAAGAACTGTTGTAACCCTCTCTCTCTCTCTCCCATCTATGTACTGACGTCATCTTCTCTCTCTCTCTCTCCCCTACCTCTGTACTCACGTCATATCTATCTTCATCTCTCTCTGTATGACGTCATCTCTCTCTCTCTCTTTCTCTCTCTCCCTCATCATTCTGTACTGACGTCACTCTCTCTCTCTCTCTCTTTCTCTTCTCTCCCTCTCCCATCTCTGTACTGACGTAATCCTCTCTCTCTCTTCTTCTCTCTCTCTCCTCTCCATCTCTGTACTGACGTCATTCTCTATCTCTCTCTCTCCTCTCTCCCATCTCTGTACTGACGTCATCTCTATCTATCTCTCTATCCCTCTCCATTCTCCGTACTGACTCATCTCTATCCTCTCTCTCTCTCCCTCTCCCATCTCTGTACTGACGTCATATCTATCTATCTCTCTCTCTCTCCCTCTCCCATCTCTGTACTGACGTCATCTCTCTCTCTCCCCCCTACCTCTGTACTCACGTCATATCTATCTTCATCTCTCTCTATACTGACGTCATCTCTCTCTCTCTCTCATATATATATATATATCGCCTCCCTTTCTGTTAATGATGCCTGTCATTAAAAAGCTTGTATATACTCGCGTACCTGTAGGATACGTTTTCTGATTCCCTTCTATGATGAAGAAGCGTGTTGCGAGATTGTGTGTGTGTGTGTGTGTGTGTGTGTGTGTGTGTGTGTGTGTGTGTGTGTGTGTGCCTTTTTAATTCCAACCCTGGGCAGATATTTTCGGAGAAAGTGTAACCTTTAGTATCGTTTTTTCACCCGATTATTAAGGTGAAGCAAACACGCAGAAGGCTCAGGATGTGTCTTGATAAGCAGCTGTAGCAAACTGATGCGGCCTATTCTACCTCTGTAACAACTAGTTCCAACCTCCCCTGTAATTTAAAATGTTTATCTTTATTTTGTATGTAAAAAATTCACCATAACATCCATATATGTGCCCCCCCCCACCCAGCAAGGAACTCGGAGGAAACCCTCTCTCTCTCTCTCTCTCTCTCTCTTTTTTTTTAAAAAAAAGGGGGGGACCGGATAAGGCTTCGAGTGATGTCATTTCTTCGACATCGCCTGCAGAAATGTTTTCTTACCTCAAACTACCAGCCTGGTGTTTGTAGAGCAAAGTAAGCAGACCAAATATATATATACTCTGCGGAACCAACCGCTTTCCTTTCCGTTGGAGATGAACTCTACCTGCTCTTCTAGAGAAGCTAGTACACACCAACAAATCAGTTTAGTGCCAGTAAATTACAAAAACTACATCTCTAAAATTATGTAAACCAGCTGCAAGGATTAGCGCTAAAGGTATTTCTTCAGTAGCAGAATTCTATGAGAGTTAAATGCATAAACAGGTGTTGTCTATGTATAACCCGTGATAGCTGTTCTGCCTGACTTCTTGCCCCTTTGCATTAACCAGACAAATCGTACGTTAGTCTCCTGCAATGGGACACTATTATGGTGCATTGGAGAAGAAATAAGCATATACTAAATAGACTTCCGGGTTAGTCTTAATTCTGCATTTCCTGCCAAGTATTGTGCACGCTACCAAATAGCCACCATAAACACTGGTTAAGCGTCCGTTTGTCTCAGACTATGCACAACACATTGCCAGACACATCCAATTATCGTCATTCCCGGTTTCATTAGAGAAATCGACCTTTTCGTCCAGGGGAAAGGCACCGGCGACCAGTCAGAAGACAATGCCAGCAGAGTAGGGTGTAGGGTCTGGAAAGTTTCTTTCGCCATTTTTTTTCTGTCCCGGTCCGAGTTAGCTCTGCCTTTACCCCGGGCAACCGACTAACCAACCACCAACCTACCTACCTACCGGGCGGACAGGACGGGGTGGGGGGTGGGGGTTGTCCGAATCCCGATAGCGCAATCGCTATCTAGAGTAGACCGGATCGCGTTTCCAAGGACGCGGACCAGTCCCGGAACTGCTGTAGTACCATGTTCTGGACGTATCGGGATGGAGACTTGGTAGGAGGGAGGAGGGCAGTCCGATTGCCAGACATCCGCGTAGCTAGCGGGTTAATGGCGGTTACTATCGACCGCCGCGACGCCAGCTTTGTTGGTTGAACGTGCCAACCGATGGGACCTTCTGTCTCCTACCCTGCAAAAAAAAAAAAAAAACAAAAACGGTGGGGGGAGGGGCTTTGATGTCTAACAGAGCCGTAAGAATGGCGGGCGGAACATCTAGGAATTACGGGCCTGTAGCTAAATTGGTTCTAGCGGGTTTGATGTTCCCAGACATCTTCCCCCCCCCCTCCTTTTTTTTGTAATGGGAAAGAGATAAGAGAATGATGGAAGAGGTAGCGAGACGAAACAAACAAAGAAGAGTCAGGGAGGTTTATATATACTGTATAAGAGCGAGCGCCCCGCCGACTCGAAGCCGCCATATACCTACAGTGGTAGCGGAAAATTATCGTTCACCCGAAATCCTGTATCCTATTTTTTTTTCCTTTCGCCAAAGTGTAATTACACCCGACCAACCACGAGATCTAGGCATCTTCTTTTGTTTCTGATCGCTCGTGTATGGGCTTTAATTAAGATTTGCCTTGTTTGTTACCCTGTAATTTGCATATCTCTACACTAGGCTTGCCTATCGCGGACGACCGATGGCTGTGCGGAAAATGATCTGACGTCCGCGGTGCGAACACCCAAATTTTGTTTAAAAAAAGCATTTTGGTCCCCCCCTATAAGTTGCTGCTAGATTGCGTCTGTCGGGGAATGTTTCCTATAAGGCAGCGCCAATGCGAGTTAGTTAATTTGACGAGAGCTTGTTCCGAAAGCATTGATGATGGTAGTAGGTTCCCGGGTGCTTCCGCTGATAAATCGAAACAACAAGAAAATATTAACCCCCACCAAAAAAAGTACTTCCATTACTCATCTAAGAGCAAACTGCGTTATGGAAATGTACTCACTACCGATCATGATTGATCTGATTAAAAAACTGGCAGTAATGTCAGAGGAAAAGATCAAAGATATCAGACTGTCAGACCATCACTGATTATCAGACTTATTGTGTTATAAGTATGTTCCCGGCGACCGGACTCGATTGTATTTCAGCCCAGTTTCCTTTGAATATTCTTTTTATCATCCCATTTCGAAGCGTAGAGATGAGGATCATTCTAAAGTCATAACTTTTCTCCGGTTTGTTAAAGAAAGAACATTTCTTCTGACTAGTTAGACCCGTTTTTTTTTCCTTTTTTTCCATTATCATGGTTCTTTTAGCGAAGATTAGCTTTACACTTTGTAGGAGAATCGTGAACCGTTGTACGCGAACTCTTCTCTAACTTGGAAAGAGAAATCGTTGTGGTGAACGTATAGAAAGCATAGCGAAAAAGAGTAGTTGGATGGCCGACAGATTCCATTGTCTAGAGTTTCTGCAAGTCCAGAGTCTGCCATTAAAATATTTCATAACCATTCTTGCATAGCAATTGTCTACTTATAAACGATCTTTGATTAAGAATGGATCTTCCACACTGAAAGATGGTCGCGCATCCAGTTCAGTATGTAGGTTCATGTTTCATAATCTCGAGTCAAAATAGGGGCCCGCGATCCTCGTAACCGGGGAAGCGCACAGCGAGAAAACTATATGTCTGCTGTTAATGAAACCATCTCGAGACTCACAGGGTAGAGACGGTTGGAACTTCCGCAATTAAAAAAAAAGGGGGGTAACCCACCATTAAAGGCTTACATTATTACTGTTATTAAATACCACGTTTCAATGCTAAATGCACGTCACAGATCGTCAAATACATGTGACAAAAATTGATTAGATTTTTAATTCTGACACTTTGCAGACCTTCATCTTTGCTTTATTCTTTTATTTCAATGAAAGTAGAAAAAGTAGTGACGTCAGAATTATGCGCCCCGAGATTACGCCGTCCTGCAAAATGGTGCTCAAGACAGTGCAGAACTATAACTTGCACTCGGATTTGTTTAGGACATTGATATTATTAAATGTCTTTATTGACAAACGTGGTGCTAAAGCTTTTGTTTTTTTAGTTTTTTTTTTTAAAATAATAAAATAATAATGTTAATTAGTTCCTTAAAAGCAGGTAAACCTTAAAGAAGGAATTGGAATATTTATATATAAAAAAAGAATAAAACGGTAATAGCCTTTGTTGATTGCCGCCACGGCAGATGGTTCAGAAATCTTTAGCACAAAAAAACATTTAAAGGGATAGAGAGCAAGGTAAATACTTTGTGAGCTTACGGCTGTGGACGTTCCCAGGACTGGAATCCACTTCATTTTCAGATGCGGAAGGAAACCGGCTGGCGGAGAATGGCGGGAAGGAAGCTTAGTAGATGCGTACTGTTACAGAAGACAAATTGCGCCGGTTATTCCAACTGCCTGGGTCACGTGTATACACGGGAAGAGCATCTCGCCTCCTACTTAAGAAGGAAAACAATAGATAGAGAAACGAACTAATAAACGGAATACGGAAATGTGACCTTTGACGTGAAATATTTAAACAAGTTGTTTCTGGCTTTCAGACTACGGTCGCGGCTCTACCGCAACTGTCATGGCGGTGGGCGTTTAACATCACGTGATGCCGTCTCAGGTCCTGACGTATTTTTTTTCTCCCTTTATTCAATGTTTGTTGTTGTTGTTGTTGTCCTTTTTTTTCCTTTCACTTTCTTATTTTTTAATTCTTTCATGAACTACGGAGTGTGTCGCCTTTTGGATTTTTTTTTCTTTTTTTTGATACTTAAAAGGTAAATTTCTTCGCTTTTAGGTTCTGACACTAAATGTGACGAAGAAGGAAAGGAGGTTTACATCTCTCTCATATCAGATGATCCGTGCATCAGGTGCATTTGCCAGGTAAGTCCGTAAAGGTCGTTTTCCGTTCCAAGAATCGCAGGAGGGGGTATAACCCTAGCGCTAAACTGCATCAGAAGGCGCAGATTACGGGCCAAGCGGAGCGTGACCGCAATCCGCATTTCGAGCAGCAAACGGAATTAATTAGTTACATGAAAATTGATATTCGCCAAAAAAAAAAAACGCGGACCGGAAATTTGAAATAAACTCCGGGTTTAATTTTTTACAAAACGCATTAAATTTGGAATTATGATTATACTTAATGTCGCGTGATGAAAAAGTGCCCCCCCAACCGGCCACGCACCGTTCCCTTACCCTGGACCGCCGCCATATTGCTTTTCGCGGGATGGTTTGTACGGAAACCTTCGCGATGGCGCTATCTCCGTGTAGCTTTACTCTTCACACTAAGCTAAACTTGCCCGCCCCAACGAATTCATCTTACATCTCTTTCTGCTGATCGTCGTGGTTTTGCCCCCTTTTTTTGCACCGCAGTCATCTCAGATTCTCTTCAGTTCTCGCCTCTCTTTGTTATTCTTACAAAGAAGCTCTTTGTAAAAGGGAAATCTACAACAACAACAAGGAAAAATGTATACGAGGCCTGAACGAACAGATGAGTCGTATCCTCCTTACACGAACAACTGTAACGATCTAGCTGACAACCATTATCCTATAAATGTACGAATAATCGACAATTTTATGTGGTAGGGATTTCTCAATTCCGTCAAATTAATCCTTCCTAAAAAAAAACTTTATGATCTCGTTAATTTATCCCAAATATTTTTCGCCACCTGGCGTAAATGAACAAGGAGACAGATGGTGGGCACCACATGTTATCACGAACGTCCGTCTGGTGAAGGTTATGTTCGCGCTACAAGAAAGTTAGCACTATTTTGTTTTTGTTGTTTTACGATGCTTGTGGCTGATAAAATTGTTATTATCTCCTGAACATCACCTGCTGATGTGTGTTTGTGCGAGAGAGAGACCATCTTTGAAGATTCAGGGTTAATAAAGTTCTTTCGCGATAAATCTTGTATGTCCTTTTTCACTCTGAAGTCACTCAGAAGTAAGTTGATGGTTCTCTCTGAAAAAAAGAAATTGCAGACTTTCAGGACTTTCTCCAACCCATCTCTTGTGGGAGTTTAACTACGCTATGACGGGTGATGAAATCTTTTTTGCTTACCACAAAACCCGTAAAGATGCCATTATTTATTTGCTTCCTCAATTTTTTGAATCTGGTACAAGTCCGTATACAAACAACTGTTAGCTTTTGGTCTGCCAGCAATGAATAATTTACAACCGTCGGTAACGGGTCACCGAAGTCCATAAAAGCATATTAAGAAGTAATTAAATGTTTATATATGCCTCATTTACATAGGATAACCCCATCTTGGATTCTGATTTTTTAAATTCTATTTTACGTGATAGTACAGAAAGCAGTGACGTCAGACTTGTGCAGTCACACAGTCATCATCTTGCACAATTATGACGCTCAGCCGAGAACCATGTTGTTTGTTTTTTTAACAAGACAGGTGATGTTTGAAAAGTATTGAATTTTTAAATTTAATGGAATTATTTTGAAATTAAGAACGTAGGTGAGTGAGTATTTGCGGAACAATATTTGTAGTGATGGAGTAAATTATCTCCATTTAATAACATGACAGTGTTCATTTAAATGAAAGACATTCTAATGACTTGTTGTGACTGGACCGTTCGCAAAATTGATATTCAAGAATGCTTTTGTTATCTTATTGCTAATCTTCTCGTTTATCTTAACTGTCTTACCTTTTGTATTTAGATGTATTATAGAATGCCCACATGCAAGATCCAAGAACTATTTATCTAGCTACGCCACACTCTTAACAAACATGCGCTTTCACCTTAATTTGGAGATATCTTGACAACTGTATAATAACTGCGTTTTCCGTTTTTTAAGTCTTTTGCTATCACGTACTTCGGCAACAGTCTGCCAGACGGCACGAAGTCTGAAACAAGTTTCTATCCATCGATCATTAAGAAACATCCCAAAGCTGACGTTTTCCTCGGCACTAGAAAAACCCAACTTAACGATGTCAGCAGCCTAGGTTATGATGCGGATGCTAGCGCCACATCTAATTGTGCTTACCTTTAATTGGGGTGGTGGCGTTGCATTATGAGAATGTTGGATCATTGTTTCAGATTCCATAGGGGCCCACGCTTTAATTCCAGTATAATTTTGTTTTTCACTTAAAAAAAAAAAAAACAGGGATGAGGAAAGAAAGATTAGATAAGAAAGATTGTCAGTTAACAAGGAAGTATCGAAGGTATGCGAAAAACTGATAGAATAAATAACCCCCAAGCTCTTAGCTGGAATCGAAAGAACAAAAGATGAGGATAAGAGGAAGCTAAAAATAAAGTGTACAGAGGGGCTGTAATGGGGCCCTGTGTGGGCGACGTGTAGTCATGTGGATGTTAATTGGTTCAGACGTTATCTGGGTTTATCGACGCTCTTGGCGGAGGGAGACGATGCGATAGACTCGGAAGGAGAGGCTGTGCTCGGTCTCTGGAAGTCTTTACTGATAAATCCCTTTCAACCTAGGCCGGATAACATGGCCGTTCTGTCGACTGTCACGAGCCAGATTTCCTGGTGTCGGTAAGTCGCTCTCATCCTCTCCTGGAAGCCATCTCTTTTCGGTTCCAGTCGGCATCACGTGCTCATAAATGCGACGCCCAAGTCAGTTGTTTCCGAGGAGGGAGTACCCCCCCCGGCTCGGTTCGCATACTCGGGCCCCGCTATCTATGCGAAAAGCCGGTACAAGACGCATCTGAAGGAGAGGGGAGGATAAGAAATCGAAGAGTACGAGAGGAACCATACGTCCGTCCTCTGGGGCCGCGGAATTCGAAGAATCTTGACTAAGTTTCGCAGGTCGCTTTCCTCAGATGTGTAAACTTTGGGTGCGAAATGATTTGCAAAAGCCAAAGGCTCCATAATATTAATAATAATAACTTTACTACAAACGTGAACAACAAACAAAAGAAAAGGGAATGAATACCTCTCCCTACTACGCTATTTTATAAAAATAGACCGTCAAAATCCCGCCTTCAGATACGAGACCCGAAAGACAGCACAGTTATCGGAAACAGGCGATATCAGCTGATATCCATCGTCCTGATGCGGATTCGCGAATTTCCGTTAAACTTACCGGACCGGAGGCAAATGCTTTCGGAAACCGTGCCGAGTCTGCCCTCCAGTCTGCAGGACAGGTGCGCGCGCAGGTCCCCATCCGCTGAACTCCCACAACAGACAGCGCTTGCCGTTCGCGATCTCTCCGCCAGGTCTGATGCTTTTCAAGTACCAAACCCGTCAGAACAGCAGGTGAAAGAGCGACAAACGGTTTGGCCAGATCTCTTGTTTGTGGTCGATAAATCCTCGCTTTTCCTGGTAGGCGATATCTGATGGAATAAGAGATGAGAGAGAGATTTCCAAAAATCTCCTCTGAAAATACTTTTAGCTTTTAGCAGCGATTTTTTCCCCTCTCTTTCTTTTTTGTTGGAGTAGATAGCTCTCAACAACAAACAACAACAACAACAGCAGCAGCAAAAACTGATTTTAAATGGAAGTTTGCGCCTGAACTATGATTAACTCGCATCCGCACTGTATCAGATGATTTCCGTGTCAGCAGCTGTGGGGCCAGTCTTGAAACGCTAGCATTGTTGCAAAATGACGTAAGAAATAATTTAAACTATGAGACGCCAAACAATATATATACACAGTTGCCCCCCGGTGTTCGCGGGGGTTACGTCCCTAGAGCACCCGCCAATATTGGACGTGGTCCATAAAAATGCTTATAAACGTCAAAATATAACGTAAAATATAAGTAAATATATAATAATAATTTAATAAAAAATACAACACTCAGAGAAACAATCGAGATAGCTACACGCGGTAAACTGGGATGATGCTGGGCTGCATCTGCCTGAGACAGCGCCTCGTGGGCAGCAGCCAATCAGCAGCGAGGAGAAATGAATAACGCTCTCTGATTGGCTACTTTCAAACCTCCAACCAATAGCGTTTATTTTATATTGATATTTTGCTGAATTTACGTTAGTATTTATATTACAAAATTAGTAAATTATATTGTTATTAATAATTTAGCGTGAAAAAATATATATTGCCACGAAAAAAGCGATAAAAAATCGCGGAAGATATTTGCGATTCCGCGAATATGCGGGGGTTCCCACGAACAATTATTAGTTAGGTTCTAAGGAAAATTCCGCGAATAACCGGGGCCGCGATTACGCGGGGGGTCGACTGTATATATTAAAACAAAACCAGGCCATATTCCAGCTCGCCCGTTCTGCCAGAATGTCAAAGAATTTCCAAGGTCATACTTTTAAATTCTCAGGCAAAATAGACTATACTCCATTCTATTTAAATCACCTCTTCACTACGCTGCCTCCCTTACTATGCCTGGCTGTGTTGCAATAAAACAAGGACAGACGCTTACCTTTATTCCATATCGCCGGAGAAGTTTGTTTTGACACTAGTTCTACAACAATTAGCCCTTATGTACGGAAAGCAATAAATAGGGAGACCCCGTACCCCTCGAAAGTATTTCGCTGATTGCACTTAACAACCAAGCCATTATCCCCAGAATTAGCTTAGTACAACTCGGTTCGTTTCGATCCATAAAATATGTTTAAAAAATATTATATATATATATATTATAAAAGCATCTGAGTTAGGGGTATGGATGGAGATTTAAAGAAAATGCCCCGTTTATACCTTTTGTGCAAATTCCCCCATAAATTATACCCATCGCCTATGTTGGATGTCAGTTTTTCTCTCGCTTGCTGATTTATTGGCATGATTCCTTCGGCTCGAGTAATCGAAGCCCATGAAAGGTTTCCTAGTGCAGCTGTAGACTTAAAAATACAAACCCAACTAACTAATAGGTGCGCGTGTCCTTTAACGGAGTCAACTAAAAGAGTGCGGAATGTCTCTGGGTTTGCAAAGTCTGTGCCGGAACATTGGCTGTCAGAGGAAGCGGACAAACACAAACCGAACAATAGCTTCAGAAGAAAGCGTTTATTTTGTCGAAGAATTATTAATCCATCTCGTGCCGAGCTGAACGTCGCCGCCGAACAATAAGGTCTGTGTAGGGATGGTGCGGTGAAGAATTATGCCAAAAACAAGAGTTAAGTGGGGGGGTGAAGATCAGACTCATAAAGTTTGAAAGTGCAACAAAGTGCGTTTGTTTTTGGTGTATTAGTCCTTATTGATTATGGTAAAGTTGATATCAGTATGCAAAGTAAGATAAAGCCTATAACAGACACAAAGAGGTTGGCGTAGTTCATTCGGCCTTCAGGAACTTCGATATTTGAGCGACAAGTAGTAAAAATAAGAAGCATCTTTTCACGGCTGTGTATTTTAAAATAGACTGCAAGTTAAAATAATTAACAGGAAAAATATTGTTTTAAAATAATTAATCTAATTGCAACTTAACGTTAATTTTATTAAGTTCCTTCTCTCTCTATGCATCGACGTCATACACCTCTCTCTCTCTCTGTATTGACGTCATAGCTCTCCGTAGTGACGTCATCTCTCTCCATCTTCTCCATCCTCTCTCTCTCTCTCTCTCTGTATTGACGTCATAGCTCTCCGTAGTGACGTCATCTCTCTCCATCTTCTCCATCCTCTCTCTCTCTCTCTCACCAATATGTAATATTAACATTATTTTGTTTTAATGAATGCTTTTGTTATATTTAATGCATTTTATCCAGTCAGTGGGTACACTCGACAAAATTTCTTCGCAGTTGCTGGGCAGTTAAAGATAAGTAAAGTTTTTTACCCAACAAGGTAGACTTTACAAGTTATTTACTGACATGATTTTTGTCCGGTGCAGCTGGTCACCAGGGAAAGAATCAGTTCTCGGCCGGCTTTCAACGCTTCTCTCTTCGTCTAGTCGTGGATCGGTCTGGCCATGTTCGATCTCCGCGCGTGCCAACTCACAGGTAGCTTTGGCGAACTATTCGTTCGTCTTCGTTCTTCGCCAATCGAAACCACCTTGATAGCCGAATATGCAGGAAACCTTGATTCAGATCGCAAGGGACCGGTTTGGAGACTGTGCATTCCACTTCAGCGGGAAAAGAAGCTACTAGTAGTTAGTCGTCTACCAGCTGAGGCCTCTGGCCAGATGCGCACCTTTCTGTGTCTGTGCGTTAGATCGAAACTAGAAATGAAGCCACGGGCGAAGAATAGGAAAGAAAAAAGAGGTAAAAAATAAACTTTCGAAAATGAGATTTTCAAGCGAAAACACCGGATGTCAAAGGATAAAAGCTGATCTTTCTTTTTCGAACCTATCAGGGTATTTTTCAAATGTTGTTATTTAAAAATAACGTTTTTTTTTTTTAATCCTACAATAAAAAAGAAACAAAACAAAACAACTATCCACCATTTTAAAAAAAGGTCGTTTTACTATCGGCAAGTGAGATTGCTGTAGGATTTACGTCGGGAGAGAACGAACTAGTGTCTGTCTCCCGAATAACATTTCTTCTAAGGCGAGACGTTCGTGCCCCACGAGACTACGCATCTTGCTGGCTGGTGAGCCGACGGCGCACCAGCTGTCTGATGCGAGAGTCAGAAAATACCCGTTGGCAAATAAAATATATCTCCCAGTTACTGATTCTTAGTAGCAATCTCGTATCCCACGAAAGTTTAAAACTGACAAAAAAAAAGGGGGGGGATTCACGTTTCTACCTCACAGTGTAAAAAAAACCTCAGTATTAATGTAGAAATTCGTCAGTAGAACAACGTATAGTCTCGTGAAACAGACAATTACAAACGAGTCTTATAGTTCAGTTTTATGAGGGCTTTTTACCAAGGACAGATACAGTCCTAATTGTTGCATTACTGTCATGATTCTGCAGTGGACGTCTCGGTTGTCATTGTCCTTTGTACTGTGAAATATTATTTTTTTTTTGCGCATAATTAGCTCTTGTATTCCGGTACCACTTATCCGACAAACTGGTTTGGTCTTTCGTCTCTTTAGCTTCGAGAAGTTACAACGTTGTTAAGCTCGGCCGGTAAGCGAATGGTCAGGGTCTAAAGTTGAAAAGGGGTCCCCCCCCGTTTCTTTAGAAGTCATTCTGGCTAATTTGATGGCTATCGTGGCCTCAGGGATACGGGTAATTTTTTTATGGGCAAGCTGAGCTTCGGTCGGGCAGGAAATTCAATCGAATAATTGCGGAACGTCATTCTACCAGTCTTGTACGGCGAGAAAGCTCGTGGAGGAGGAGGGGGAGAGAGAGGGGGGGATTAACTTCTGAAATTGGGGCTATGACAGTCCGCTTCGTTAAAAGGTAAAAGAAAGATGGGGGGCACCAACGGCTGTGTCCCGTCAGCCTTGACACTGGGTCGTAGCGCTGTCCATCAGCTTGCGCCCACGGATTAACGCGTCGACTTGTTTCTCCGTCGGGCCCCCTTTGTGCTCCGCTTTGCGGCGGTTGGTTTGTTGAATTTGGGCCACGATCAGGTGTTAATGAAATACGGCGGATACCTGTCGTCGGGCCCTATCCGCCTGACGGCCGTGCGCATTATCGACGGCGCGATAGCGGCAGGTAAGCCCGGGCCGCCACTTCTGGGTATAACGCGGAACTTGTTTATCTTTCGGGCGCAATAAACGACGATTGGCGATTGTGTTCACGTGCGACATCGGGCTCCGTTAAGGAGAGTCTTAGAGTCCGGCTGGAGACGATGACGATAATCACTGTTAAATAGCAAGGGATCAAAAACAACAGCAGCAACAGCATCATCATCATCATCATCATCATCTAGTTTTGTAAGTAGCGCGACAACACATCATTAAGAAAAAGGTGGGGGGTGGATATGAAAATCGTCTCGGAGATGTCCTGAAATGCATCGATCGGCCCCTGTTCGCCGCCGCCCCCTAAAATACCGGGATCTGGAGATCGGCGGTATCGTGTGATTGGTGCGGAGTGCGTTGTTCGGATAAGTTCGATATCGAGAGAACGGGGGTGCGAAATGGCGAAGAAAACAAAAACTGAATCGAGAAGCGGACGGACCCCTTAACTACGAGCGGCGGGAGTCAGGGGGGGGGGAGAAAGAATAAATCTGGGCAGTTTTTTAATGGCACGACACTCACTCGTATCCCAGGTAGACACCGGCGCCTTAAAACTTATCCGCCCCTCCCTTTTGTTTCCATCATTTTATCCTTAACGAAAGCTCAACATCCCAGGTAACGAGAGCAGCAGCGAAATTCCGTGAACCAGGTTTCAGCAAATATAAACCATTAATTGGGACCCTGTTATTACTCGTGAGCTTTTTGCATAATTGTGGACCCGGTGAGTTATTTTTTTTATGAATGTTAAATTCCGTTCATACAGAAACCATCGTATTATCCTGGCTGTCACATATCGTTTCTTATTAATGATTGGAATAATCGCCAGCTTATGCCATGCTTTTGTGCAATGGATTATTACTGAAGATGGCTGGCCCCGTTTGACAGATACAAACAGCACCTAAAAGCAAAATTCTATACGAAACAAGGATATCTATTACTGCCCCTTCATAAAGGTGGTTACTCCCAAAGGAGAATTGTGGATGAAGTCGGAATTACACGCGGTAGTGTGCGATAAACTATTTATAGAATGGAATTAAATGGCTCGCCCGATCATAAACTTGAAGGGGTCGATGAAGAAAGAGAAAAACCATAGAACGGTAAGATAGCTTCTTACTGGTTTTGGAAGTCCAGAGCAAGCCCCTTTCTTGACAGATATCCAATTAACTGCCGGCCGCCGTCAACATCTCAAACTATCGAGAAAAGATAGTTAGGAGAAGTTGGGTTGAGTGGTCGAGTAGCGGCTAGAATGCCCCTGCTTAGATATGGCAACAATAAAAAGTCACTTAATCTACGATTCTAAAAACCACCAGAAGTACGCCTCGGAATAATGGTGCGGCGGTCAGATGACAGCGGGTTTGAAATATGTGGTTATTAGGGACAATAGTACGTTCGAAGAGAGGCTGGAAGAGAGTATGTATAAGCTTCGTTGTTTACGGGGCAACTAAGTATAGTGAAGGTACTGAGCTTGTCTTTTCTGGTTATTCGGCAGGCGTGATAACTGAATGTTTTCTCACAAATATATATATATATTATAATAAATATCGCAACGGTCGGCAACCATCAGCATCGTTTGATAAGCGATGGGTTCATGCTGAGTCCAGATGATGATCTGAAGTACTTCAAAACTCAGCACTCAGTACCTTGCTAGAAGAGTAATCGGGAGAAGTTCTTAAAACTGTATGTTCTGGCCTCCTCAATCTCGAGATCTAACTCGCTCCATTAGACTTGTGTTGTATACACTAAATCGAAAAGGTCCAACGATTGTCAGTAGGTTTGGGAATTACTTGCAAAGGAATGTGGGATTATTTGATGGAAAATGTTTGAACAGATAACATTGCCATAGTTAATGGTTCATACGTTCTGGTAATGATAAACCTCTCTTTTTTTGTTGTTTTATGTTGGAATAATGCACTTTGAGTAAAAATAAAGAATTGAAAAAAACGAAAACAAAGATATATCAGTTTTCGTATGATGAGCACAATTTTAAAGTTGGGTGTACATAAGTGAGAGCATAAACCTTCAATCTAAAGTAACTAAAATAAAGGCACAATGGTAATAAATGCTCTCTCTCTCCCCCCCATATCTCTCTCTCTCTCTCTTCGTAGTGACGTCACTCTCTCCTCTCTCTCCTCTCTCTCTCTCTCTCTCTCTCTCTCTAAATGTTATCTCGAAGGACCACTGTTAATAATCGGACTTGATTTACCCGATGGTAAATGAAAACATACTTGTAATGAACTTGCCTATGCGATTAATTCCAGTAGAATTTCAGTAAATTCTGATACTTTTCAAATATGTTCGAATGACGCCAGAGATCTCCTGTCAATGAGATCACAAACATGCCAAGTGTGTCATAGTCGTACAAAGAGATGTATTTTGGGTTTGGTGTTGTTTTACGCTTTGCTAGTTGGCATTACTATGGGATCTGACGTCATATTTTGTTTCGATTCAAAAGAGTTAATAAGAAAACAAAACAATTTGCCGAATCGGTCTCGGAAGTATTCATGTGAGATTATTTGTTTGTTTGCTTCTTATATGCTTTTGATGATTCATCATAAGCAATTCCAGCGTTGAAACTCTCGCAACTATAGGCAGCAGATGCCAAAACTGTTGCCCACAAGTCTCTCTCGTGTATGCCGTTCGGGGAACTCTTGGGAATTCTCCACATCTTCGACCTATGCGCTGACGTTTGTTTTATTCTTGATCGAAAACATTCATTGAATTAACGGGAAGGGGGGGGGTGTCAAAAGTTTAAAAAAAATGTTGCAACTACGAGAGCAATGAAGAGGGGGTCGGATTATCTCACTCGCTTCTGGTGACCGAGTCTACAATCTGATCACTAAACGATTTAAGATGGATCCCTCCTTTATTACTTCAAACGACTGTAAAGCCAGGCTAATGTTCGACACGCTGTTCGGAGAACTTACGAGGCGGAATTACAGCTCAGCGGTTTTTTTTTTTTGTAAAATGGCCTCCGATATTCTGTAATTCCACGCCGAGCGCCACCACTGCCAAGTAAAGTCATCCGTTCTCGTCAACATGCGGCTGACCAAAACCATTAACCGTCTTCTAAGCGGAACTGCCCAGAGCTTATTGCTTACCCAACAGCGCAGCGTTATTTTGAGGTGACGGACCCTTTCGGTCAGTAGCGTAGTAAATTCCTGTGTAAAAAAAAAAAAAAAAAAATATTGCTGCGGAATGACGAAGCTGTGGGAGCCCCTTGCGGACTCCGCCATACCGCTTAGGACGTTAAAGAAAGGGAATACAAGGATGATAAATTAGAGGAGAAGAAAATGCTTAGGATCCGCGTTAGTTAAAGTGTAAATTACACTTCAGGAGAAAGGAAAAAAAAAAAAAAAATCAGAATTGTTTCGGGGGAACACGATAGCTTTCGGGCTGTCCCAGTAACTGTTCTGGCGAGTTTTTTCTCTCTCTCCCCCCCCCCCACCGTTTGCGCGATTGTTGCTTTACCGACGGCTTCCGCGTCGGTGAGTAGTCGCATTGGCACTCCGGCGCGATTTCGCCGGTAAATCCGGACGCTTAATAACAAGCGCGGTCTCGACTCAGGTGGCTGAATTCCGCCGACGGTGGGTGGGTGTCTGTCGTTACGCAGTAATCTTTCCTTTTTTTTTTTTTTTTTTTAAAAAAAAATAAGTGAGTTAAACCAATATTTTCTTTGTCACCAGCTCTCTGTAACCGGAGGCGGAATGCGATACCCGGCCATTGTGAGAGTGGCGTCACTCGGCGACGCACCCGGGTAACGGAATACCTCGCTGGATGTAGTCTTTTGACGATGTTTTCTCTCGGGCACAATGGGTTCAAAAACGATTTTCTGAAATTAGCCCGCGCCGTCAACTCTAATTTCCCCGGCCCCACGTCTCGCTCTCTCGGTCGGCGGCCTCATTATCGACGTTCGAGTACCCGTCGCTCTTTTCTCTCGCCGGTCAGGACGCGAACCTAGCCTGCCTGCCATCCTCCTCTCTCCCACCCATCTATCGTCTCTAATGCACCGGTTTTCGGAAGGCTATTGGTTTGCGTTAATAATCGACGCTTTGAATACCGACTAAGGGGACGTTCGTGCGCTTTTTTCTGTACCTGGGGCGGGCCCTGTCCGGGCCTCCTGACCGAGCCAAGTTATGGTCGCTTGGTGCAGTCTGTTCCGCCAGGCCGCTTCCGCTTCCGCGGCGCGGGGTGGGAGGGAACAGCAACAGGGCTGAGGCTGAGGGCTGGCGAGTAATGCGGAACGATACTGCTCGTCAGAGAAACCGCTGTGAACAGGTAACGTTCTTGAAATATTAGCCGGTTAATTTATGTTTTAGGAAAATCGCGTCTGTGCTAGTTGTTTTTTTTTTTTTTTTTTTGGAAGCATAAAGTCGTTGAGAACTGTTTCAATTTGCCAATCGTACCTGGTTCTGTGGAACCGGAGTTTGTCTTCTCAGATGTGCCTGAGGCTGACTCTCTTCGTCCGCGAGACGAGGCCGGCTTACGTGGCAAGTTTGCTATTACAAATCTTAACTTTAATCTTCTTAATGACGATTTTCTCCAGCGTCTCTCTTCGGCTTGTTTCAGCGGATTTCTTAGACGCGCCGTATGGCCAATGCCCCGTGAATAGAGTCGGTCTTAATGATCTCATTGTTACCTTTTTTAAAATTAGCGCAGCCTCCCTCGATCTTCACGGCAGGGTGTAAGCGTAAAATAGTGCGTGCATTTCTAGCAGGTGAAGCGGCGGCGCTGATTGGTGGATTTAAACACCGACGTCACTCGCGTTGCCACCTGACGCAAATGTTATTATTACGGGAAGAAAAAAAGTATTTTCACAAACAACCATCACCGTGAAGCCATTGTTCAACCGCCGCAAATGTCTTGTGAAAGTTTACTCATCTTTGGGATTTTAGTCTGGCATCGCACGATAAAGTAATCCTTTGTTTCTTCTACACATTTTTAGTGGAAGTTAACACGGGAGTAAACCGGTTAAAATAGGGCGAGGCCTCGCTCGGCGTTTTTCTACGCGTTCATCCTGAAATATGAAAACAGATCAACGAGCAGATCGCTGGGAGTTGGTTAAACGTGTGCGTGTGCACGGATCCAACTGGATCACATCTTCACACTTCGGTATTTCGTTAAAAGAAAGTAAAAGACTCTGAAGGTTGTTTTTTGTTGTTGTTGTTATTGTTGTTGTCGTCGTCGTCGTCGTTGTTTAAAGAGCCGACTAGGCAATCACGGGCCCACGCATCTTTCTAACGACACCCGAAGGCCGGATACAGTTACGGCCAGGCTTCATTTCCGTTAGATGTTGCTAAAGACTTTTCTTTGGCGAGAGGGGACTTTTAAGGAAAAATCTCAATCTCTCTCTCTCTTTGTACTGACGTCATATCTCCATTACTGACGTCACATCTCTCTCTTGGTACTGACGTCATATCTCCCTTACTGACGTAATCTCTCTCTCTCTCTCTCTCTCTCTCTCTCCCTCTTCTCTCTCTCTCTCTCTTCTGCCCTAATTCTGAACCGATGTAGGTAACTTCCAATAGGTTGAATATTTAATCCAAAAAGCGGTGGAGGGGGGGGGATCACGAATTACGAAATTTAACACCCATCGATCTCGTAATTCGTAGAAAATGTTAAGACAGATTTTCTTGGAATCCCAGGTATCCGATGATAAAAACAATGGCCATGTATGCGCTTTAAGGGGCTTCCCATTCATTTGTTCCTTCCTCTCTTTTTACACTCGAGTTAGGGTCGCGTAAGACCGCCAAGGATGGGCCGCTCGCGCTCTGTTTCCGGGTAAATCCACCAGTTTTCGCTCTTTAGAGACGGGACCCGCGAGTTGAGTAACAAACAGCCTTCGATGGTTTTGAGTTTTCACGACTGAAATTCTCTCGCTTGAAACAATAACTTCCGTCTTACCGCCGCCGCCCGCCCCCCCACCCACCTTTTAGGTAAGATCTCGCCTCCAGGGAGAAATTGGTTTAGAACAAATAATTGCGGGTGAACCGGGGTTTCTAAAGGCCTGTCCACCACCCTGTCATAGGGTTGCTGCGGATAAAGCAGCGCCCAGGATCCATTGTTTGTCCAGAAACCGTGGCGTCAGAGATTAGCATGAAGGCGCCCCGAACGGGTGCCAGCGAAAGAAGACATTGTTTGTCCTGGGAAAACTCTGTCTGCAGACCCCTGTTTTCCTTTTTCTCTTCCCTGTCCCCACGCAGCCTGTAGATTGGGGCTTGTAATGCCATTCATGTTGACCGTGCTTTCTTAATTGTTTTCATTCTTTATATTGTACATTATTAACGAGTGATCCCCCCCTTTTTTTTCCATTTAGGGAGAAAAATACAAAATTTCCGCCAAGTTGCTTAAGTGGAATAAATAGGTGTATAGAATTTAGTACCTTCTATGTAGTTTTATTTTAACAAAACTATTTTGCTTGTAATCTTGTGAAAATTAATTCGGAATGATAAATTAAAAATACATATATATATACACACATTTGTGATCAAAGAGTTAAAGTTATATATTAGAGCAAAAAATTAAAAAGATGCTAAAATTTGCTACATATTTAAATACGAAAAAATAGAAACAGAAATAATAAAGTTTATCTGGTGCTAAAAATATGGCTAATCTAGATTTTACTGACTGAGAAGATACTACTCAGAGAACCGAAGAAAATATACGAAAACTATATACATTTGTTTTCTAAGAGGAAAACGCGCAGTGATATGTAAAGCATGTAAAGGTCACAACAGAATGCTGTATGTTCTTTCTTCGCGTTGCATCCTGGTAACCGATTTGATTTACGCGGATAAAAATAGTCCGTCGCATCGTGTAAGCTCGGCTCGAGTGGACTCTTATCGCACCTGCGGCAGCCACGCGTTTTTGTGTACTCTCTGAGAAAGGTGGAAAATCCAGTCCTCTTTGTGTGTGTTACTGTTTTCAAATTATTAATTTATTTTTCAATGTTTCTCCGAGCTGAGCGCTAATCTCGCCGAACCCTTTTAAGACCGAGGGGGCGGGCGGGAGCCCCGGACGGCGGCCTGATCTCGGATCTCTGTGTAATACGATTATTTACGATAAAGGGATTGAAACCATAAATATGGTTTTTTTTTTTTAAAAAGGGAAGCATTTTATACTTATGAAGATCAGTTGTACATTTTTAAAATATCAAGGAAACTTTGGAGCAAATTCAAATCATGGCGGATGGGCGGCTTCTGTCCCTTTCTCCTCGGACGGTATGAAGGCCGGGATTTCGCTATTTATCCCCTCCCCAGCCGTGCAGCGCACCCGAGATAATACAGCCGACTGGCCTTCTTAGGTTCACTTAAAAGCCAATGTGGGTTTAACAGTGCCGTCTGAACATCCATTATAAAACTTGTCTAGACAAACCGGAGACAAAATGTCGATATTTACCTGCCACATCATTTCCCGTGCCGTCCTCTAACCGATCTGGTTCGTGCGGCTCGCACTGGCCGGGCCGGGGGGTGGGCTGTTTGCTCGCCTCCCATTGATCTGAATCCTACCGTCCCGCGGTTATAGCGGCGGCATCGTGTCAGGGGCGAGCGAAAGTGTTCTTAGAATGGCGGGCCGCCCCGCTCCCGCCGTCTGTCTCTGTTCTGGGATCCTCAGCTGAGCGTAACTGACATTAAAGACGCGAAATGGTTTAGAGCTTATCGACGACCATTGGAAACTAGCAGATCGCCGGATTGGTGCCGTTATGGATCGGTTCATTATTAATATTTTAAACTGAATTTTAGTTTTATTCCAATTTAGAATATTTATTATTATTATTATTATTATTATATATTATTATTATTAAACTTCTTTATCCTTAGATTGCAAACAGCGTCACTGTAAACAATGAGTCAGGCGGGCAGCGATGTATTTTCATTACCAGAAGGGGAAGGAAAAAAACACAGGAAAGCTCTTAAAACATCTTAATGGCGTCGTTCGTTATGGTTTAAAAAGCTGATGCTATTTCAGCGTCGGTTACACTGCGAAGTACCCCGTTCACAGATCTCTCACCGTCGTTTTCCACGCAGCTGGTGTATTTACATAACAACAACAAAAAACAAACTGCGAGATTCGGATAGAATGGGCTCACCATTCTTCGAGCGATCCCTGTACCTTTTACCGCGGGGCTGCTGCTGCTGCCTCTTTGAAGATAAACCGATCACCGTCAGCGAAGTTGCTCTTAAATTCTCAAATTGCAGCGGCTGCATTATTCATTGGAATAAAGTTAAGAAATAAACAAAAAGAAGAAGAAGCGGATGAATAATAATGCTGTATATTTCGTCGTTGATCTCTGTAATGGCGACGGTCCGTCCGTCCGTCCGTCAGTCCATCCATCCATCATCCATTCGCTGTCAGTGGTGACGTTCGAATTACGGCGATCTGTTACACGCCACCGCGCAGTCCCGTGACCACCACCCCCCCCAACGGCTGTTCTCGCAGGTCTATGGCGGGTTGATTAACCCTCCACAGACCGCCGCGTCTCTCGTTCTTCGTCGGTGCTTTGCGGGCCCAGACCAGAGGCCCCCCCCCTGTTTTCCGTCTCGTTCCAGACCAGGGGCGAAAAATAACTGGATTTTAACTTTTGGTCTCCCACTCTATTTAAAGGGAAATTTTCTTATGATTTCGTTTTATTATTATTTTTTTTGAAATCTAATACAGTATCACTTCCTGTGCACTCGCAATCACAGCCATTATTATTATTATTATTATTATTATTATTATTATTATTATTATTATTATTATTATTATTAAAGTCAATGAGCATCCGAATTCCGCGATTTTCGGAGCTTCCTTACTAGTTTGGATACCCTGCCACCCTGTAACCACATTTCTTCCAAAATGAAAAACGTCCGACACACAGTCACTTACTATCACTAGAGACCCTTAGATTTTTCAGATTTCGAAGGCACTTCAACACGGGCCTTATGACTCATTAAACGGACGGAGGAGACGAAGCTTCTATCCAGATCAAAGACCAATCAATATGTCAAGAGAACTCTTGCTTTCCTACTGCACCAGTGAACCGACCATTGGCTTCGACGGCGAAATAAAATGGTTATTTTTCCACTTCCCTCGTGTTTACATTAAGGTGCGGCCCGGCAACCATTCAACACTGTCTCTCTACAGCCACTTCCGTCACACGATCAACTTGGTTTTCATCATCATCCTCGCTAAAATCTCTCTCTCTCTCTGTAATGACGTCATCTCTCTCTGTAATGACGTCATCTCTCTCTCTCTCTCTCTCTCTCTCTCTCTCTCTCTAAAAGTTCGTTATTCTTTGCGTGTGGACTTCATGGTTAACAGAACTCAAGCGCTCTTGAATGACAGCGATTAGCAATCTGGAGCGATGCTTTATTTAAAAACTTGTTCACTCCCCCTCTCTCTCTCTCTCTCTCTGTGTGTGTGCGTGCGTGTGCGTGGCCCCTTGGAACTAACTTACTGCGAAATTACAACACAGACACTGTAATCGAGTTATTAACGAATTGTTTCAGTATTCCAAAGCTATGGAAAAAAACTTAATGTATTTCCGTCTCGCACCTCGCTCAGCTATTGTTCGCTTTGTTCTTGTTTCTTTTGTTTTACACTTATCACACTATTCCCTAATGATCCCCCCCCAGCTTTGCGCAGTTTTATTCGGACGTTTAACAGGCATCGGTGCGTTTTTCCCCCCTCTGCCTTCCCTCGGCTGTAAGCAAATCATGAATAAAAATTAATGCATCCATCATCCGATGATATCACACGCGACTGGTCTCCGAAAGGGACAGTCAGAAGTTGCCAGCTTTTCACTCCCCCAACACCGTTAACCTAGAGATTTAGCGACATCCAGAAACACGTTTTACGGCGAATTCTTTCCCGCCAACGTTTCAGCCCGTGTTCGCCATCCCCCCTTAGCACAACAAGCGGGCCGCGGCTGAGCACGAGGAGGGAGATACGGCTCGGTCCGGACTTCGCTGAACGCTCTCCCCGTCGTCATCCCGAGATGGCGAGAGTCTCCGTCTCCGGCCAGCCCGATCTGTCGAGATACCGGGGGGGGGGGGAATCAGACACGTGATCAAACATTACTTTTGGCGTCACGGTCGTTAATCCAGTCATTAGTCTAATCAGGCTCTCAGACTTATAACCAAAAAAAAACTCTGCTGCCGGCCTCTCGATCTGATAAATGCCAACCAGCTGCGCGGCGGCCGAATCGGACGATAAATCACTCCCCCCCCCACCGGTGTCACGTCAAATTATGACCTCGCGAAGCCGCAACCATAATAATCACTTTCTCCCCGGTGTCACGCCAAATTATGACCTCGTGAAACTACAACCATAATAATCAAATCATAATAATACGAGGTTGGTCTTCAGAAACAGACTCTCGGCACGTGAAACCACGCAAATAGGGGTACCCAGTCTCTTAAACATTTTAATAATAAGTTTTAGTCGTGGACCGGTGTAGGTGTGTTTTTGATTGATCAGATGGGCTGTAATTTGGAAATGAAGAAATAAGATAATTTAGATATTTCACACCAAAAGCCAAACTGATTAACTCACCGATCGATGACCGGTGCGTTCTAGAATGACTTCAAGATCAGTAGCGACGACATCTAAAACCAGCTCAGATCTTCGAATCGCCAGTCTTTTAGATGTTTAATCTTGTTTGCGTTTTTTTTTTTCTTTCTTTTAAACAAGAAAACATCTCTGGTGTTTGTTGTTTACCCACTCGAGTTTCCGTTACCGAACTTTCTCTCAGCACGCGCACTTGTCGTTTACCGCGTTACGTAAAGCTGCCGTCGGCGGCTGTCAGGGTCGACCGATCTTTGGACAAGCGTGTCAAATACCGATCGCACTGCTACTACTACGACGACGCCTGGACGTGGGGGGGGGGGAGTGTAAAAATGAACAACAACATTTGCCCGAATATACCGTAATCCGGCAGAAGTTTGTTGGGAGGCAGAGAAAGAAAGAACTATTAGGCATTTTACTAGAACTGCAATTCTGTTATGGATTTTTGTGACAGCTGTAAGATGCTGCGCGACTTAATGTGCATTTGTAAATACAGGAGAGTTTAATAACCAACAGCAAAAAGGGAAAATAGTTTGAAGCGATTCGCGCTTCCTTATTTTTTTAAGGTAAAAAAGATTGCTCCTATGCAAATTAGATTAACGCCAGTCCTTTTATTCTTCTACAAAGAGGACTAATTACTCTGTCAATATCTGCTTCAAATTCTTTGTAGGTGCAGGTCAGCTGTTTAAAAATGAACCTTTTTAAATGTGTGTGTATATATATATACAAGATGAAAACAAACTAACTAAATAAATAACTAATTAATAAATCAACTAAAGAACAAATAGGAAATCTGGATACTAAAGTAAATAAGCTAAATAATGAACAAAGATAACCAAATATCTAAGTAAGTAGTTTAATAATATACTGGGTACAGAAGTAAGAAATTGACAACCGTTAACGTGTAGAGGGAGAGAGAGAGAGAGAGCAGCAGCAGCAGCAGCAGTAACAATCTTCAATCCCGGAGATATAAATATAAACCCCTCCATTTCTGCTTGCGATCTGGGAAGCGCAGTAATTAGACGACGTTTGTCTCATTATTCATTTTCAAACGTTTAATACCGAACGTGATCCGAGCTGATCTCCGCGGGGTCTTCTCCCCACCGTTAACTCTACCGTCTTATCTGTCCCCCTTCCACTATTTCAAGCCGACTCAACTACTGTTACCTCCTCTTTCTTCATCCATCCTCTCCTCCATCAACCTAAAGGGGTTCTTTAATAGTCCATACTTCATTCTCTTCTTATCTACTCCCATCGCACACACCCCCTCCCTTTTCCTATTTTCTCTTCGGATCGCGCTGAGCTAGCAGATGAAAGACGTTACACACATCTTACATAAATAAAAGTCTGATTAAATCTTTCGAACGCGTAAATAAACATGGCACCTTGGAAGAGCGATATGCATGTGCCCTCCCCAGGGGGGAGGAGAGATCTGTGTTTTCTCATTTAACATAAACATTCCGTTCTTTAAGATAAGTGTAGCAGACTCGATCGGTCGGCGAAGAGAGGAACTCTTCGATTTCACCACCTCACCTTATTTTCATTCTTCGTCATTCTGAAGGCTGATGAATAGTACACCTACCTTTTAAAATATTTCACTTTCACTTTATGCTTTCTTGCTTCTTTGATGCCAAAGACAATACTATCTTATGTGATACAGATGGTCGGTACTGTTTAAGATATGGTAAAGTCTGTAACTCTATAGACCGATTGTTACCTAATGTACTGTATATTCTATAGTCAGATAATGCAGCTATCATATATAATTAATATTCTATGTACTTCAAAACGCATATGCAACATATATCATATTATTTTTAATATAATACAATCTTAACTATTTTCGAATACTTTTTTCTCATTTGCATAAAGAAGCAAACGTTCTAAATCCAACATCACAAAGCCAGTATAGTATTACAGGTGTTACCGAAGACATGAAACAACAACGAATTTTATTTGGGAGAGGGAGAAGGGTGAGGAATTGTGGTCATCTCTCAAAAATCTCTCTCCACGGACGGACGTCTTCATCTGCGACACTTTCGGGATGACGTGTTCGAAGTACCCGCCAAACAGACAACCAGGACTTAATAAACACGGGTGAAACGTGTTCGCACTTGAAGAGGCAGCAGGTCAGCCGTTGGCGTTCCAGACGACTTTCGCGAAGACTTTATTAGGAAGGCAGCCAATGAAGAACCGAAGCTCTTTTGTGTCACGTATGACAGGATAACTGTGGCGCAGGCGTCCAAGCGGACAGAATAAACAGTCAGTGCGTTTCTGCTTCTTAAAAACGGACTTTCCAACAGGCAAGTAAAATAGTCCCAACCTTAAATGCCTCGGGTCGTCCAAGAAGTCAATGTGTTCCAAACCCATTCCACCCTGACAGGTGCTCGTATACGCACACCACAATTTAGTCTCTTCTCGCCACTCAGTCAATATATATATATCGAAGCTCTATTCGGTTCCATTTGTTTCATCAAACCTGGAGATCTAGCGAGGATAATCGACGCCTGAAGAATCAGTCTTGTTTTGTTGTTGTTGTTGTTGTTGCTGGAACCGTCTTGACACTTTTGGCGGAGCGCGGGTTGGCGCCAGGCAGATACGGCCGTACGTGACGTATGAGCGGCCCCGGTCTACGAGACGCACTGACGTAGACGTGTCCCTCCACTCGCTCTCGTTAGCTACAGGAAACACCTCGCATTTTTGCCGAACGATAAGAATACTTTGGTCGGTTGGGGGGGGCATCACAAAAATTAATAACGCTATATGTTTCGAATTAATTCACTCCCTAAATGTTTTCTCTCCCTCTCCCCAAAAAAGCGGGTATAATTCTTTCTTTTTATGAACCACAAACAACATCGATATATTTCTTTAGTGTTAACCCAGATGCATTTCTAAATGTTATAAAATAAAGGCTTTCCGTCTATTCACCAAATGAAACACGCAAGATATTGTGACTCAGAAACTTTTTATTTTACCCGTTTGTTCTAATCTCGTCTCGTGCTATTTCCCGCCTGTCTCTCTCCCTTGTACAGTCCTTCGGGCTGAAATATCGTGCTATTTCCCGTCTCTCTCCCTTGTAATGTTCTATCGGCTAAAATAGGAACCTTGTTTACTTCTGCACCGGGAAGTCAAGAATTTCCACCCCATATGTAGTTTTTAAATTTTCGAAACAAAACTGTTTAACCTTTGTTTTGTCTATTTTTTGATCCTGCCTCAAGAGTTTTAACTTTTGCTTTCATTAAGTAATAGACGAAAAACATGCATCGAAACCTTAAATAAGTCTTATTTTGCTTTCGAATAAGTTTTTTTTAATGGTTAGTTTTGAGTTATCGGGAAAGGATTAGATCTTAGTTTATGTAAAATGTTTATAAGATACATTACGTTCATAAAATCACCGCCCGAGTCGGTAAGGTCTGAAAGGCACGAACGAAGGGCTGAAAAATACTCGAATATTTGTAAATAAACGTTTATATATATGTGAGAGAGAGAGAGAGTTTTTTGGAGAACATGCAAGATTAAGACAGTTGTGTGGCATTTATAAATCATAAATTAGTTTCATAAAATATGTAGCTTATCGTTTGGTCTTTCTCAAAATATCCGAAATTTATCTCTCTTTACAGAATCTGGACAATGTACTGAACCTTACATTGAAACTCGTTTGACTAAAGCTGAACAAAATAAAGGCCAATGCATCAGTTATGTCTACTCTAACTCCCTAACCAACTCTGGCTACTGGAGGTCCCATTCCACGTGTACAGTTTCAGCCGAATATAAAATCGAACTCTTATGTTCAATATCCATCTCACCAATCAGAAACGCGCTGTCATTGAGCTTTCGGGCATTCGTTGTTTAATGTCATCGCCTCTTCGAAGAATGTTGGCAAATTATCCAGTCTCTTTTATTCTTGTCAACAAGTCCTTCATAGTTTCTTGTTTCGTGAATATCTCAGCCACGACATCTTTCGATGTGTGCAATGCCGTGGGTTTACGTTAAAAGTACGCTTTTTATTTACAGCGTACATGTAACAAGCGAAGACTGTGTATTCCGTCAACCCCCTTCTCGCTTCTTTTAATACCCTTTGCCCTTGTTTTTTTTTTTCTTGTGATCCTAATATTTCTTAGATCATTTAAAGAGCAGTTCACTGTTGTTGGTAGACACCGGTTAACTGGATTACAGGAATTAATTACCATTTATTTTTTGTTAATTTTTCCTTGCTCAACATGGCGGATTTTGGATTAATGTAAATTTTCTAAGATGACTCAAGATTCAATTTTTTGGCGACTGCGGGGTTCAGACTTATATGGCTACTCACCAGGCTGGGCAGTGACAACTCCAAGAGCGTTCTGAACCGGAATAGCGAGGACGGATTTAATGCGACACTACGTCACTGAGAGACACAAAACGTTGTTGAGTCGTACGTACGCCAATGTCTACAGGGGAGACAACTCTGGTGATGGAGCGTAGTGTTGCGGTCCGCTAGGAGGAGGGCCAATTCTGCGCCAGGAAGGTCCCGGATATCTAGATTTAGGCAGAGAAAGCGTTACGAAAACCCTTCATCCTTTAGATATGGGACGAATCCCATGCAGGCTGATGGTAAAGAAACTATGATATGGAGGTACACTAAACCGCAGGATTCGATCTCAGGCCTCAGCCTTAGCAGTCCACCAAATGGCTGTCCAAACGCGCAGAAGTCAGAATGAAGTGTTTGCCATGGAGCTCAGTGATGCTCGTCTGTGCCAACTTCCTTCTGCGTATGGCAAGCGACTGCTTCTCTCACCGTGGGCTGAAGGACGAGGTTCTGCTTTTTAAAGGGTTTTTAAGTACAAACGTACACTTGTACGTACACACGTGTGTATGTATATAAGACTCAGCAAAAATAGCGACCCTGAGTCATCTAACATGGCGGACCTTTGGTTGTTTGTAGAGTTAATGGATTTTTAAAACTTTTAAAATATTGATAGCAACAAAATAAAGTGTGAGCGGATACCTTTTACAGAGGGACGAGCTGCGCTTTTCTAAAAACGTTTAGACATTCGAGCTTTCTTGCGTAATTGTCCTCCTGATGGTTGGGCCGCCATCGGTACAGCTCATTTACCGATTGGCTGACTGATGCCTCTCTCTCTCTCTCTCTCTCTCTCTCTCTCCCTCTCTCTCTTCGCCTCCATCTCTCTCTCTCTCTCTCTCTCGCTGTAATGACCTCATCCTCTCTCTCTCTCTCTCCCTCCCTCCCTCCTCCATCTCTCTCTCTCTGTAATGACATCATCTCTCTCTCTCTTCTCCGTCTCTCTCGTCTCTCGTGTGGGTGTGTGTGTATGTGTGTGTGTGTGTACTGACCTCTCTCTCTCTCTCCCTCTCTCTCGCGCTGCATTGACGTCATCTCTCTCTCCTCCTCTCTCTTCCCTCTCCCTCTCTCTCCTCTACTTCCCCCCTCTCTCTGTAATGACCTCATCCTCTCTTTCTCTCTCTCTCCCTCCATCTCTGTGTGTGTGTGGTGTGTGTTGTGTGTACTGACTCTCCCTCTCCCTCTCTCTCTCCGCCCTCCTCTCTCTCTCTGCATTGACGTCATCTCTCTCCTCTACTGACGTCACCTCTCTCTCTCCCCCTCTCCCTCTGTATTGACGTCATCTGACTCACTCTCTCTCTGCTGACGTCACCTCTCTCTCTCCCCCCTCTCTCTCTCTGTATTGACGTCACCTCTCTCTCTCCCCCCCTCTCTCTGTATTGACGTCTCTCTCTCTGGCTGACGTCACCGCTCTCTCCCCACCCCTCACACCTCTTGCATGCTCTAATAGCGCAGAAATCTGGCACGGCTGTCACGCGCCTCACGCCCCCCCCCTGTACGGCCGTCGCGAATTAATTATTAAACATAACGAGCGGCTCCAGTCGAGGTGTGCGACCCCGGGACCCGATTAATTTACCGCGGTACGACGGTAGGTGTTTTGAGCGGCGTCTCCCGCTACTTTTCAGGCGGGAACTTCTATCCCCCCCCCCCTCAGGGGTTAGGGTGGGACGCCGGCAATTAGATTTTCTTCTCCTCCTCCTCCGCATTTTCTTCTTCTTCATCCTTTTTCTTTCTTTTTTTTTTAAGCAGATGGTCAGACAGCTCGGCTTCCCGTTCCCGTCTGATTCCCAGTCACCATACCTCCCCCCCCCGCTCCTGTTTCTTCGCGCCACCGTCCCCGGTTACACATCTGTCGGCGCTTCCTTCCCCCTTGCTTTATTTAATATCCCCTCCGCCCAGGGGACAGCGGGGTAACGCCGGCGTGACGGACGTAAATAGAACCTGCGCGATACAAATTTCTAATTAAAAAAAAAAAAAAGGTGTAAATTGTCAAGAGAAAAAGGGTGGACGGAATTGTCTGAGACGGCGTCGAGGGCAGCATCGCATTTGTCTAAAACCGAACTGTCGCTCTAACAGACCCCCCCCTTATTACCATTACCGGAGGTTTTAACCCATTTAATACACCCCAGTGATGAATAACTCGTAAACCTGTAGTTTTGACATTTTCCTGAAGACGATGTCTATGTGCTGAAGCAAAGATTATTCCCTTTTCTTGCGCTATTTTAAAATTAGATTTCTACCAGCTGTAATAATATCAGACTTTCATTTGATCATCTCCTGCGTGGTCCACCATGTTCATCCCGGTGTCACCGGTGCGCCGTGACAGGGTTCACTCCCCATTCAGGCCCGGCCGAGTCTCGCACCTTGTAATGGACGCAGCTCGTTCGCAAGAATTTCTGCCGCCTGTCCACGATACCACCGAACCTTTCTGCTGGTTAGAACCGGGAGACGAGAACGAACGAAGTCTGCCCCCGGTCGTCTGGTTATGACGGTAACCAGCCTGCATGGTTTTCGAATGCAAATGTGGTACAACCGTGTTTTTTTTTTTGCCGTACAAATAAAAGACGAAATCGTTCCTGTCGACGCTGAACCGTTGGCTGGACTCATACTTCCACATCGGAATAAGTCGCCTTCAGCGGGGGGTGACAGCGGATGGCCTTGATCGTGCCCCCCCCTCTCTCTCTCTCTCTCCAGCAGCACTAACGAAGATGGGTGGGAGTCTGGGAAAACGTGACGAGAAACGACGCCAAACGAGCCCGGGCTATTGGCGGTATGCCAAGAAAGGTGGCCAGGTAACCGCTCTAAATAACATTGCTCGTACAGTAGTATCAGCATCGTGGCCGGCCTGCCCAGGATTAAACGCGGTCTAATAATACAACTAACGTCCAAGTTTCCTATTCTTCACCGCTCTCATTACAGCCCCTGTGAGACCTGAAATGACGTCATTTTGGTTTTAAAATACGTCAGTAAAACTCATCCCGCCCATATTCCCCTGTCGCGTGTTTTCTCCGCCACGAAACCGATAATAAATTGTTTCGAAGTCGGATGACAGGCTTGATTAACACGAGAATATTTACGCGGCAAGCAACTCTCGGTGTCTTCGTTGAAATTGAGGTAAAGTGTGTGATTATTGAAAGAGTTTCGAACTGGTACGTACGTTCCAGATATCGTGCGTGTTGCGAGTCATTCCGTGGAAGAGAGAGGGTTTTCCGGAATAAATGATTCGAGGTAGATGAAGTAGAAGCTCAACCGGACGATGGCTAATTGCCTGGGCTACTGATGATGAGACAAAGCAGCGGTGCTCCTCTTAGTTCTCTGGTGTTTTAAAATTTGTTATAAGACCTGGCGCATACAGTTTCAGGAGATTGCACCGGATTTTTCTTTTAAAATCAAGCAAATCCGATTGGTGTTCCGATACAGTTGCTAGGCCAGAATGGTTGGTGTAGGGACAGTCTTCACTAGGACTCGTTCGTTTTCAGATGTAGAAAGAGACTCGTGCAGTCTTGCTGGTGGAAAAAGGAACGATGTACAACAAACCGAGTCGGTTTCTCGCGGGAACCGAAGGCTAACTACTGGACCACCACGCCGCTCTCTGGAGTTACTAGCTTGAAAGCCTACTGGATGCATTCGGCCGTCACACATCAGGTTCACAGAGATAAATCCCCGGCCGTTCTGACCAGCCTTGATGTTTGGCGCGATTGTCCGTAGTAGCGCCCACCTGTTTCCATATCTATAGCTATAGCTGAAAGTCAACCTTTCTGGACGAACTTCTAATTTTCAACCAACCAACCAACCAAAAAAAAAAAAAAGATCGCAAGAAACCTACGAAAGTGAAGCAACATTCCGAACCCAACCTTAGTTTACTGTCGCCATTAAACAAAGAAAATGCTGACCGGTTGTGGCCAGTATTTCTGACATCTTGGTGATTTAAATTTAAAGGGATTTGCTTTTAAGAGGATCCTAATTCTCTCTCTCTCTCTCTTTGTACTGACAGCATCTCTGTGTACTGACATCATCTCTCTCTCTGTGTACTGACGTCATCCTCTCTCTTTGTACTGACGCCATCCTCTCTCTTTGTACTGACAGCATCTCTCTGTACTGACGCCATCCTCTCTCTTTGTACTGACATAATCTCTCTGTACTGACGTCATCCTCTCTCTGTGTACTGACGTCATCCTCTCTCTCTTTCTCTGCCGGACCAGATGCAACCCTATCCTACGGGTTGTTTTGCCCACGTAGGCGGCCTTACAAGATCGACATTGCACAGAATAAAGCAAAGCGCGATTTCTCCTCGAGGAGGAATACGGCGGGCACTTAAAGGGGTTGAAGGGGAAATAAAGCAATCTTATTGCGAGCTGAACAGGGAACTTTATTTCAAAAGTGGGGAAAGAGTACGACAGAAATCTTAAAGCTTCCATTAACTCGTAAAACCGAAACGCTGAAGGCGAACAACAACTGAAAGAAGAACCTAATTGAGAACAGTACCGTATCTCAGACAAGTACCGAACAGAATAAAGTAACGGCCACTCGCTAATCGGTACGCGTATTGTGGGTAAGGCGTCCGTGTAACTGTTCCGACGGTGATACAATCTGAGATGTGCTCTTTAAAGTTATAGGCTGGGATAAATATTTTAAAGCGAAATCAGTCCGGTCTCCCTTCACTAAACCGAAGCCCCACGGAAATACCTCCATTCCAAACAAAATGTGGTTTATATTTTTGCATGCATCTCCCCTTTTTAAAATAAATATATATACATATTTTTCTCTGTACGTAAATAAAAAAATAATAATTTTATAATAGAACGAGCGTCAGAGAGAACACTAGAAAAGGATATCTATTTGGATAAAGCCACCGACAAAATACATGCCTACATTATACGATTTATTTTATAAACACCTGTGTTCCCGTGTTATTATTAATGGATAGTTTATCAGATGCAACGACGCCGCTCTTGTACTTAGATGAGATTAGCGTATTCTGAATCTCGTCAGTTTGATGATAGCGGGTCTAATGCAGTTATTCTCGTGTGATACTGGCCAGAAACCTCCATGAAAAACCGAGACCTCTTTAATGGGCGGGACGACCCACCCGTTCTTCATCCGAACTGAGATTGGGGTGCAGCAGCACAACATCATCCACCGCCTTAGCTCGGATTCCCGGCGTTTAAAAAAAGGGGGGTCTAAATTTAAACTTATGACAGCCTATCTATCAATCTCGCCCCGCCCGCCCGGGTGAGACACCCGGAATTCACACAAAGCCGGCCAGTCTGCCTGTTTTACTAGATGGGGAGAAGTTGGCGTTCGGAATTTCGTGATCTAATCGATGTTTTGCAGGAATGTTAATCTGGTAGAGATATCAGGGTATTAGTGATTTGGACGACTACCGTGAGGGGAGATTAAAAACACACGTACGGTGTGTGATTTGTTATCACCGGGCAGGATCTACACGGATTTGTCGGAACACATTGAACCCATCTCAACGGCTTCTTAAAGTGAAACAGAGAAACAAATGTGCACGTGTCAAGATACATTTCGGGATGCGACACACACACACACACACACACACACACACACACACACCGCGCGACTACTGGCTGGGAGCTAAGATAAATATTCTTTACTAGAATTAAGAAGAAGAAAAGAAAAGGAGTGAGGTGCGTTTCCGATTTTGTCGCTCGCTTCTACGTCGTGATTAGAGCCGAGAGGTTTGATCGATTCTTTACCAATCGCGTCATTTCCTCATCATTCTAGCACGAAGTTCACGGTTTCCAAATCGGAGACCGGGGTCCGTCTTATTGCACATCGCCCTGCCCTGTACCCATGACTACAAAGGAATGCGGGCCAGACACCCCATCATCGGCCACTACATCCGTCCAGGCATATCTGCAAGCTCAGAGCTCTGATTGTATTTTGACTTTTAACCTCTGGCGGCTCTACCCCCTGTTCTCGTTTCGCCGCGGCCCCTTTAGGCTCGCTTTTAAAGTCGGCGAACGTTTTGCGGCGACAAGAAAAGTAAAGAAAATAATTCGTTCCTCATACGTCGTTTCCGTGTTGATTAGCGCATCCACGTGGCCCGACATTGCTTGATTTTCGTCCGGACAGTCAGTGCTCGAGCTATATACCATCTATATTTGCCCCTGAAAGACATTTCATTCACTTATTTGTACCTCCAACACTTGCCTATCGAATATTTCATTTTAAATTATTCGCACGATTTAAATTATTGTTATATCTTGTGGGGGGGAGGGGTTGTGCACTTAGCAGCCCATATGTTTCCTTTTATGTTTTGTTTTCTTATTGTTAAATTTTCTGATATTCTCTATCGCTGGAGAGTTTCCTCGCGCGCATGCGCTCCGAGGAAGACGAACACTTCCGTTTCAAACTGAGTTTTGTGTATAAATTCTTTGGTTTTCTGACTTAAAAGTTAAATATACTTCCCACTAAGCGTCTTATCAGTATCGGGATTCAGTTAAAACGCCTGTTACTTTTCCTTACCCTTGCTTTGCACCACCAGGTGCGTTACCAGTCAAATGGCCGGATTTGTTCCAGATTACCTTAGTACTCAGTAGTTTCGGTTTGAAGGTGCCGATATCTTATGTAGAGTGTCAAACTAGATTTAATTTGATATTAATTAGTAATTCATTAATAATCTAAAGATATGTGGATTTGAAAAGAGCTAAGTGTGATAAAATAAATAAAGTTATCAGTTAAAACTTATCAAGAAGAGATTAGAATAATGATGATTATTGATAAAAGTTATCTCCCCTTCTCTTGATCATGACGTCAGTTTTCGCGTTAAATGTTTTGTTTTTTTTTCTTCTAAATCCTGTAATACCTTTTTTGTTGTTGTTGACCTCTTATTGCTTTTATTTTGCCTTAAAGCTGGCACAGAGATACCTATCCATTTATAAATGCATTAAATAACATATTTCGATGTCTGTAGCCGAAAAAACAAATCAACCGTACCATTAGAAAGAAATAAAATACTGGGAGTTTCTTGATTAAAGGAAAGCGGGGTCTGGACCAGGTTTGGCCATCTTTGTGAGTATTACTCGCGATCTTCCAGAATCACCAAAAGTCTGACAGGTTTCATGTTTGTTTCCCTTCCTGTCGGATGGCGGGACCGAAGGAAGGAACTCCTTATTACTTTGTCCCGTCGTGGCGGTAAAACTGAAACTGGCTTTTCTAATGTGTTCCGACAAGTGAAATTTCGAAAATTAACTCTTTGCCGGGGATTTCCCCGACCTGAAACGTCAAAAGTTCGAAAGAGCACGCGGTCGGAAACTTTCGGGGGGGGGGAGAGATATGCGTATCCCATTACTCCAGTTAAATCCATCCTAAAGTAATAAATACTCTGTGTCCGGTCAGCATCCATCAGAAAGATGTCACGAACAGCTAAAAGTCCATTAGACGTAATAAATCGCTCCGCAGAATCTATAAATTGTAGAGAAATTGAATATTTTTTTTAAAAAATTCAAACCTCATTTGCAGCTATAAAAAAAATAAAAAGAAGCCTTCAAGGAAGATTTATAAGTGTTTCTTTAACTCGAGTCTTCTTTCTCATTCAGTGCATCTAGGGAATCATCGTCAGCAACAACAGCAAAAAGCAGTTCGATCTTCCGACATTTCTGAGAGTTAATGCTGCTTTTGCGTCGTGTACTGCACCATCTTTTTTGTTTGTTTCTTTTGTTTTTCTAATGTTACGTAGACATGTTCCGCAAATTTACGATGTCGGCAGGAAGCAAACAGTATGGCTTATAAGACAAATCTTGTAAAAATAAGGTGCTTGTTGTTGTCCCTTCCCGATTTTTAAAATGCCAAACACTAAATTACCTACATGTACCATTTCTTTTAACTTGCATAATACTGACATCCGTTTTCACGTCATCGTACTTTCTCTAGATCATTATTTATTAGGTCGTTAAAAACGTTTTGCCAGTTTTTATGTTATGCTAATTTGGGGTTCATTTTTTCCTGCTTGTGAAGGTGTATGGAGATAAGTTATATATCGTTTTGCAGCGTGTGCTTTGGCAGACATTATGCCAAACCTACCTTTTTAAAATCGTAAAATGGATATTCACTTCAGGATTCTGAGTGAAGCACGGATAGAAAAGTTTTTCGTGCCATTTGGCTTCAGGAGTTAAAACCAGGCCACAAAGCGATCGAGGCGACTCGAGACATTAAGAGAGCACGGGGCGAGGACACAGCAAATGGGCGCACAGTACAACGATGGTTTGCCAAGTTTCGATCAGGAGATGCGAGCCTCGAAGATGAGGGATGTAGCGGACGTCCTTCCAGCTGTGATGACGACCGTCTGAAAGCCTCAGTTGAAGCCGATCCAAGAAAAACAGTGCGAGAAATTGCTGGAGAGCTTGATGTTAGCACTGCAACTGTTTCCCGGCATCTTGACGCATTTGACGAGGTGAATGAAAAAGGCTTGACAAATGGGTGACTCACGAGTTGAATGAATAACAACAAAATCGTCGATTGGAGATCTGCTCGTCGCTTGTCACGAGAAACAAAATCGACCCATATCTTGACCGAATCATTAAGTGTGATGAATAATTGATCCTTCACGACAATCGCAAACGATCAGCACAGTGGCTCGACAGAGACAAGGCGCCTAACCAAACTCCAAAACCAAGCCTCCACCCAAAGAAGGTCATGGTGGCTGTCTGGTGGACTGCAACTGGTGTCATCCACTATAACTTCTTGCAACTTGGAGAAACCATCACAGCTGAAAGGTACTGTCGTGAATTAAATGTTGTTCATAAGAAACTCACTCAACGACAGCCGGCATTGGTGAATGGAAGAGGCTCAATTCTGCTCCACTACAATGCTCGTCCTCGTGTTGCAAAAGTGGCTCTTCAGGAACTGAACATGTTCGGATACGAAGTTCACTCTCGCCCAGCCTATTCACCAGACCTTTCTCCCACAGACCACTACCTTTTCAAACACCTCGACATCTCCCTCTGTATGAAATCCTTCTCCATCCAAGCAGCAATTGAAGCTGCCTGCCAACAGTTTATCGACTCCAGAAATCCAGATTTTTTCAAACTATAAATGCGCTTGCAATTCGTTGTCAGAAGTGTGTTGATTGTGATGGAACTAACTTTGAGTAATAAACTTCACGTTCAGCAGCGATATGAAGTCTCATTGTTGCGGTAAAAAAACCGACAAAACCTTTGTACCAACTTAATATAATGACCTCCCTTAACCTTAATATATTTTTCGAATATTCTGGCAGGGATAAAATTAATAATCTTTTACAATACGCAGGTTTGAGTTTCATACTCCGACAGTGATAGTTTTAAACTGACACTAACGTTGGTTTTCTCGAGTTCACTTTGCTTCGCATCTTCTCATCGCCTTTAGATTGAGTTCAGGTATGAAGATTCTGCAGACCATTTGAGTGCTTTCACCTTTCATTTGTGTGTGAAAAACTTTCTTAGTTTGAGTTGTACTTGGGATCGCTGATGATGCACTTTAATTTCCAATAGGTTCTTGTAAGCTTAACTCTCTCTATGGTTTCTTCTATCAGTTTCAACCAACCATCTCCTTTTGAAATCACGGATTCCCAAAGTAGATCCGCATCTAGACTCAAGTTATACCATTTATTTGATCAATTGAAAAAGTTATTTTTACTGTCAGCGCTACCAAAAAAGCTTATCTCAAATCTTTGGGGAGGGTGTGTACTGCCTGCAAACTGCGGTCGTTTTTCTATATTCTTATTCTCACTAAGCTTCACTACTCGGAGAGTAGTTTCTCTTCTGACTTTAAAAAATAACAAACAAACAAAAAAAAAACATTAAAATTTTATGACTGTTTTCTCAACTGTGTTCTTTGATGACCATTTTTATCCTTATTAATCACACTTCTGGTTGCTCTATTGCAGAGAACTACCGACTTGGGTAATTGCAATGCTGCAATAATTCTTTTCTCTTAGGCTCTTCTGTTTTTAGAGCTATTACAATCTCTCTCTCTCCCCTCTCCTCTCCGTACTGACGTCATATCTCTCTGTACTGATGTCACTCTCTCTCTCCGTACTGACGTCATATCTCTGTATTGATGTCATATCTCTCTCCGTACTGACGTCATATCTCTGTACTGACGTCATATCTCTCTCTCCGTATTGACGTCATATCTCTCCCTTTCTCTCTCTCCGTAATGACGTCATATCTCTCTGTACTGATGTCACCTCTCTCTCTCCGTACTGACGTCATATCTCTGTATTGATGTCATGTCTCTCTCCGTACTGACGTCATATCTCTGTACTGACGTCATATCTCTCTCTCCGTATTGACGTCATATCTCTCTCTTTCTCTCTCCGTACTGACGTCATATCTCTCTGTACTGATGTCATATCTCTCTCTTTCTCTCTCCGTACTGACGTCATATCTCTCTGTACTGATGTCATATCTCTCTCTTTCTCTCTCTCCGTACTGACGTCATATCTCTCTGTGCTGATGTCATATCTCTCTCTCTCTTTGAATTGTGATGATAGATGAGGTAACATCGGCGTGTCTATTTACAGCTCGTCAATGATGCTCGGTCCTTGTTTTATAAAAGAAAACACAAGCATTTAAAAATCTCTTAAAACGTATGTAAATATCTGTACCACCTTCATACAGGATGTGACACCAGGAAAAGATTTTGATTAGACAAAACCGGGCGAAAGCGCTGCTAAATTTGCCTGCCACTGTAACGGTACCAGGGAACCGACACCAGATATCATCACTTTCTCCCGGCGTTGACGAGGAGTTTAGCCGTGGCTCATGTCAGATTTTATTGTCCAAATATACGAAAGTTTAATAATGATAATAAAACACGATATTTTCGACATTTTGGAGCTAATATAAGATCGGCTCGGGTTTCAACATTCTATACACACGAGTGGCGCGAACCTTGTGACCTGTTGCGTTTCCATATAAAGTTTATTAGAGCACAGCGAGACTCTGGCGTTAACACAATAAATATAAAGTACGGGAGAAAATTAAAGTGAACCTTTAACGGCCTCGTGAGGTCATCAGAACCTGGGAAAGAGATTAGTGTTTTTGTTTAAAATATAGACTAGGCTCTCGCAGTTATATTATGCTTTGCAAAAATGTATATTTGAGCTTTTAAGTTTAAAACTGTGATAATGATAACAATAATAGCTTCATTATCAGCTATTATTAGGATTATTAGGATTAGGATGATAGGATTATTATAGTATGATTATCATTATTAGGAGTATTAGGGGGGTGGTGTTAGGATTATTAGGGGGAGATGATCATTATCATTATTAGCATTAGTATCATTATTAGCACTATTCTGATGAATATTATTAGTAGCATCATCATCATCAGCATTACTATTAGGATGCGGGGATTATTCTGATTATTATTATTAGGAGATGCGATTATTAGTATTCGGATTAGGCATTAGTGTCAGCATTAGTATTATCACTATTAGGAAGGGTTTAGTATGAGTGATTATTATTATGATTAAGCACTAGTAGTATTAGCATTATTAGCATTATTATCACTTATATCATTATTATTAGCACTGATTATTATTAGGATTAGTATTATTATTATTATTATTATTATTATTATTATATTATTATCAACTATTATTAGGATCAGGTTAGCATTATTATCATTACATCACTATTATTATCCACTATTATTATAATATTATTATATCATCATCCATCATTATTATTATTATTATATTATTATTATTTATTATTATTATTATTATATGCAGTGGCAGTGGTGGTAGACTTTACATCTGTTGACTATGAAGGATGCTCGTGTAAGGATGGTTTTTGAGGGCTGGCAGACCGTATCCCTAGAACACCGAGAGCACGGTGGCTGCGACTGGCCCGCTGAAAAAAATGGCGTATTTTACCTGCCTGCATTTTCAAAGCGTCATCCATGACCGTGTTTGCTTCCTACAGCTTTCGGATGCAACGTGATGCGGAAGAGCTGTAATCCGGACATAAGTGGGAAACAACGGGATTTTTTTTAATTTTTTGTTTTACAGGGCGACGATCGACAGCAGTAAAGAAATAAACGTTTCATATTGATAGAAGTCAGGGCGCACAGCCCGATTAACTCTAACCCTGACGTCGTGGAGAAAGAGGAAGTTGGCTGGCTACCCACGTTCAGTTTTGACCCATCACAATTAACCAAAAGGTTTCTGCAATATTTTATAAAAGGTGTTAATTAACGTTTGTTTTAAGATAACAGACAGATCGTATTTTGCAATGTATTTACATACTACGCTGATAGTACAAAATGTTGCTGTTTTTTTTTAAAATAAAATAAAGTGAATACATTAAATAATAATAATAATAATAATAATAATAATAATAATAATAATAATAAAGAACGTGTCAGATGAAGTCATTTCGTTACAACAAAAAAAAAGAGAGAAAATGTTACTTTTCAAATTTAACGACACATTTGACAAATCTGAAAAATCAAACCGTTTATAAAGCAGATGAGATGTTGTCCAGTAGCCAGTACTTGATTTTGCATTAACGTCTTCAATGTCTTTTCTGTAGTTACATCAGTCCGAAAATTCTAACCACGATCGATCGGCGGTGGATGCAATCTCGGGATATGTTATTTAAGAAATATTTATTGCTTGATATTTGCGGATACCAGAAGCAGATAGAAGAGTACGGTATGAAGCGAGATTTTACGATACCTAAACTAAAACGATTTTAATGTATTTTTTAACCGATCTGGAAACAATGATGTTTTTTTTTTTAAAAAATTATTATAATACTATCCAACAATGCATCCATTATTTGTGTCTGTATCTTAGTATAACATATTATGAAGTAAATTAAGGTAGCAGTTGACTCAACTAAAGCGTGGAATTTTGGGAAACGTGCGAAGTTCCGGTCAACACAAGGTCCCCTGATACTTGATGGATGTGAGATGCTTGGCTGTCGCAGACTTCTCTCTCTATCAGCTGAACAGATTAGAGATTTAACATAGCAAAACGGCGATGAAGAGGAACGACTGGGCTTGACACAGGGTCGGTCATCGATCTCCAAAGATCCGTGGGTGGGGGGGTGGGGGGAGAGAAAGGAAAGCAAGGAGTGGTCAGATCAGAAACTGTAGCAACCAGCCGCAGCATCATTTTTCCTATCAAAATCTGCTAACTTCAGACATTGACCAGTTGCGCAGTGACACGAAACACGCCTCCACGGAGGAGGCCGGAACTGCCCTGTGGTCACAGCCCCCTTGTTTAAAAAGGCGATTAAATTATAATAAATAAGCTGAACGTGAACAGGGCCCATTAATTTCAAACAGAGATGAAGAGAGGTGCGTACCGTCCGCTGTTAAAAGGCGATGGTTTGTTCACGAAAGCGTAAATCACTGGCGCTTGGCTTTTGTCTGCTTGCGACGGGTGGGTGGGATTTTAATCGTTGGCTTTGTCATTTTTAAGAAAAAGGAAGAAAAAAAAACTGTGATGGCCAAAACGATTTAATTATTTGTTTTTAATTAATTGGTTTTTTTTTTTGTTTTTTTTCGTTTACTTTAAACAGACCCGTCTGGCCGCATGCGCTCTGCCTGATATTTTTAAAAAAAAAAAGACACGAAGCTAACGTACAGCTGGAAGTAGCGCAGATACAAGGCATGACGTCTCGTCACGTGATCAGTGACGACTCCTCTCTTTCTTACCTTCAGTATGAGAGCGCTATCGTGTTTATCTCAACCAATAAGCCGAATTTTACAACAGAATTCCTTACAGAGGCGGTGTAATACACGGCCCTGATCCTTCGACAGACTGAAGAAAACAAGCAAAATTTATCGTTTATCTAACCTTTTGTTGTTCTTTTTATCTCTCATTTTTAATTGGCTTACATATAGCTGGCAGCCCCGCCACTGGGTTCGATTTTCCTACGCTGTTTGTTTGATAAACTACCGTAAAACAAACACATTTTCAAATGTGTTCCGTCAGGGTCACATCATTCGAAACATGGTTTAAAGTACGTGGTACTACTTCCTGAATAACATCCTTACGAGCTTTATTCAATATTCTATGGGTTTTTATTTTATTTACAAATGTACTCGCACAAAGGATGCTTGCTCCCCTTTGTTAAGTGTCTAAAAACGGTTAAATGTTTGCGTGTTTTGTTTCCGATAGATAAGTAAAATATTTTAATGTATTAATTCGATACAAAGAAATAGGCTTCTCAACATTTATTTTTTTACTTAATTATTTAATTAAATGACAAAAATACTTGGCTATTTGCAAAAGTAATAATAAATACAATATCTTTATTTTTTATGCAGTATTATACAGATTCGTAGCATAATTTTAGCAATAATGTAAGTGTGCAGACCGGTCGTCGTATTTGGTTTATAGTATATACTCTCTCTCTCTCTCTCTCTCTCTCTCTCTCTCTGTAACGACGTAATATCTCTCTTTCGTGATGTCATCTCTGTGTGGTGACGTCATCCCTCTCGTAATGACATAATATCTCTCCTTCGTGATGTCATCTCTGTGTGGTGACGTCATCCCTCTCCGTAACGACGTAATATCTCTCTTTCGTGATGTCATCTCTGTGTGGTGACGTCACCCCTCTCTGTAATGAAGTAATATCTCTCTTTCGTGATGTCATCTCTGTGTGGTGACGTCATCCCTCTCGTAATGACATAATATCTCTCATTCGTGATGTTATCCCTGTCTGGTGACGTCATCCCTCTCTTAATGACGTAATATCTCTCATTCGTCATGTCATCTCTGTGTGGTGACGTCACCCCTCTCCGTAACGACGTAATATCTCTCTTTCGTGATGTCATCTCTGTGTGGTGACGTCACCCCTCTCTGTAATGAAGTAATATCTCTCTTTCGTGATGTCATCTCTGTGTGGTGACGTCATCCCTGTCCGTAACGACGTAATATCTCTCCTTCGCGACGTCATCCCTCTCCGTAACGACGTAATATCTCTCCTTCGTGATGTCATCTCTGTGTGGTGACGTCATCCCTCTCCGTAACGACGTAATATCTCTCCTTCGTGATGTCATCTCTGTGTGGTGACGTCATCCCTCTCCGTAACGACGTAATATCTCTCCTTCGCGGTGCCATCTCTCCGTAGTGACGTCATACAAAGTAAACCGTTCCACTTCCCCTTTTTGTCATTTAACAGGCAATAAAAATAGTTCACTTACTGTGTTCATGTAATTTTTTGCTGCTGCCAAACAGCCCACCTCCCCTTTCCTTTTTCTTTAATGAAAAGGAGCTCGCATTTTAGCGTCATTCATCACGCTGGGTACAAGCGGCATTAATGCAGCGTGGATGGTTGTGGTCGGGACCGTAATCAAATCACACGTACCTCATGTGTCCCCGGACTTATTAAGGGAGGCTTCAATGGGAAAGCTAACGTGTTTTTTAAATAATGCAGTCTGGTGAGTTAAGTACCCAGAACTTACTCTTTTTTTTTTCATCTTGATGAATGTAACACCACCTCTATAGGCTTGCTGCGACAAGCCCACATTCCTCGCCCATAAAGGAAGGGGGGAAGCTAATTCGCTTAGTGATGGTAGGTTTTAAATAGCAGTTCGAGGTACATTTTAATCTTTCATGCTCTCGAACAAACAAAAGATCCTGTTGTTGTTGTTCTCCTTTCTTTGTTTGCACTTCATTGCAAATCTCTCGGCCAACAAAGAGAAGTCGCTCGTTGCTGGCGGTAGCCACTTTCCTTTAGTGCACAACATCCATCAATGAGCGGAGCTGCACACCTGACTTGCCGGGTAGTCAGTCAGCCGTCACGGCCCGACCTTCCGCGCGACTGAACTTCTACGAGATGGACTTTTAATTAAGTGATAAATCAAGCAAAGAACATAATTTTGGCTTGCGAAAGAAAGAAGAACGAAACCAAAGTATTAGCGTCAATAGGCCCGAGATACCGAGATGAAACGAAAGCTGCTGAACACGGGTTTCTCATCGTATTGAGCATAAAGCATTGTAATCGTAGCGGTAACTTGAAATCAACTAAAAAACGGTTTAAAAGTTGCTTACGTTGCAAAGATTTATTATTCTCTCTCTCTCTCTCTTCTCTCTCTACTGACGTCATCTCTCTCTCCAGCTCTCTTTCTCTCTCTACTGACGTCATCTCTCTCTCCAGCTCTCTCTCTCTCTCTAATCTGTACTGAACGTCATCTCTCTCTCTCTCTCTCTCTCTCAGTTTTTTAGGTACCAGGTGCACGTCGTGAGTTGTTGCTTTTCTTAATTACCTGCTCTAGCGTTTTGCAACAAAAGAGGAAGAGAGAAAAGAAAAGATGGGAGCCGTTACCCGGTTAGAATAGAAATTACCTGGTTTGCGATCTTAAGTATGAGAAATGTTTTGACTCCTCGTGGTTCAGAATAATTCGTCTGTTGTTATACAGAGGCGGCTACAGGTGGACGGCATCTACAGAAAGGACCGGAAGTCGGCCGTGAAGTCGCTTTGAAGTTCGCTTTTTAAATACCTGTCCCCTTTCTTTGCTGTTCTTGTTATTGTCATTTGCTTATTTGTTTGTTTCGCATTGCATACGCGACCAACTCGGGATGGGAGCGACTTTGTTACTTGACATCGCTTCGCCATCATCCTCCAAACTCTCTCTCTCTCTCTCTCTCTCTCTCTCTCTCTCTCTCTCTCCTCTCTCTCTGAGGGTAAAGAAAGCTCTATAACTTTCTTTTAAAAGCCAGATTCATTTTTCTCAGCCTTGTCTCAATACCGTTAATAGTTTCTGTTTAAAGTAAACGTTAATGATGTCGCAATCGCCAGTACTAATCTTCACCGTGCTTTTTTCCTTTTACTCTTTGTAAGCATCCTTAATGCTTTCGTTAAATATAAGTAGGAAAATGTCAAAATATTTCATGTTAGTTTTAAGAAATTCTGTGTAATTGTCTGCTTTGTAAAATGTCTTAACTGCGATATATGCACAGTTTCACTGAATGGCAGTCGGATGTCTGTTACCAGACTTTCCAGTAGAACAAGCGTCACTTTACACCTTGAGCAATGAAAAGCTGACTTGATGTTGGTTGATTGTTGTTTTCTTTTTATTCCTTCTTCTAGAATGGCGTGGTAGCCTGCGAACAAAAGTCTTGCAAAAGCTTAGAGGGTTGCTACCTGGTCTTATTTGACACCTTTGGATCCAGGAAACAATGCTGTGACGTCTGCAAAGGTAAACTTAATTCTTATTTTGTTCTGTTAATGTTTATTTTTTTTTACGATACCTGATATTAATTTTTCTGTCGATCATTTTTCAGAGTTTTTTATTTTTTTCTTTTCTTTTCTTTCCCATTCGAGTTTCTTAGGTATTTAAAGCCACCAGAACTTAATTCTCGACCACGTTCTGTTTGTAAAGCCATTTTGTATGTGCACATTGTTGAAGAGCTGGTCCGAGGCAAAACATCGTAAAGGTGTAAGCTTACGACCTGGTTGAGGATGACGTCACACTCACCTACGGAAATCTTCTGAAAAGAAGACAGAATTCTGTAGAAGTCAGCTCACGTGTTTGTTTTTTTTTTAAAAATAATTCTTTGTTTAGGCGCATCTTGTAGAAGTTTTACTAATACAGAAAAGAAGAATATAGAATACGTGAGAAGTTTACTAACAGTGTGTGTGTGTGTGTGTGTGTATTGTTACACAAGAGAAATAACTGAAATGTTTGAACGAGAAAAGCTGACACTTTCATGTCCCCGTTTATTCTACACATAATTATTTTACAGCTTTCAGTGAATACCGCGAAGAAAGGGGGAAAAAGGAAACATTTTTTTTTCTAATTTGCCAGTGTCTGGGCAAAAATAATACACTGCTCCCTGGGCAAAATCCCGAGATCACCTCGCGTGACTGCCAGACATTCCCTTTATGTACTTGGGGTTTTTGTATCACTTTTGTCAAGTTGTCGGAAACATTTGACCTTTTTCTTGTATAAAGACTTTCACGGCCACAATCTCACCTTTAACAAAATAATTTTATGGTTATTAGATTTTTCATAAAATCCCATTAACGTTCGGGTTGTTTCAAATTACGATTTGGAATCCATTGAGCGGAGTCCGTCATGTCCACAATAACTGCGCAAAGAGTAGATATCAACGCATCAAGATTGGGTGTATGTAAAAGCGGGTTTGTAAAAGGACCAGCGAAACGGGATTCGGCTCACTGATTTTCTTAGTGGGTTCGTGTCACGGGCTTCACCCGATTGCAGATCGGTTGCCACGGTGGGATAATTGAATCTTTGTCTGGTGCACAGAAATCTGTTTCATGTTCGTTTAAATTGACGAGGTCGAAACATACCCACCCCCGACACTGGGACTTCTTTCTGATGGGACGAGGGGAGGGGGGAGAAATCGTTTCGTGTTTAGTTTTTCTTCTTATTGAGCATAGATAGCACCACTCCACACCGATAAGTGGAGCTGTGTAGACGGAGCAAAGGGAGCCCCGTTAGTTCCCGTATAGATCTGCGGAATCGCGAGTCGTAAAGGCCGCCGTCTCGCTGCAAGAGCCTCGACACGATTCGGTGTGCAGCGTCGTACACGACACGTAATATTCCACCGCCATTGCCTCGCCCTCACGACCAGTAATATCAACGGACTAAATGCCTATTAACGTTAAGCGTATCGTGTATCGAGGAGCGGGGGAAAGGTTATCATTAAGATTGCTCGGTTTTCCTTAAGTACGGTTAAGTATCATTAGTAAACCATTTACTGCTTCTCTCGGCTCTTATCGAGAGTCGCTCCTTGGCAACCGCACGTAGCGTTCCAGTGAGGGTAACAGTCGATTTATTGCGCCATTATTACCGCTGGATTCTTCTTCTCTTTCCCTTTCTGTTCTGTGAAAGCTTTTTTTTTTTAAATTTTTTATGTGTAAAGCGAAGCTCTGCAACAAAATGGGGAAGAGGAGGTATTAAAAGATAATAATTTAACCGCCATTGCCGGGGAACTTTCTCATTTTTTTCTTTGTATAAAAGCTGATTATTATCCCAACTGCGCACAGTACACGAAGATTGCGTTTTGAACGTCCTGGCGAATCACAGTGAGTCGTTTAGAATATCTGCTTTAACCCACCCCCTTGTTTTTCTTCTTCTTTTTATTTGTTGTGGCATTTATTGACTTATTGTTGATTAATTCGGGATTTTCCCATCACCTTATCAATAGTCATGCAATTAACTAATAAGCCTACGTTTCGAGGGTCTTTTCGTGTTGCCATCTTCGGATTTTAGTCCTGTTTCGGTTGTTATCTTTGTAATAGATCTTCTGCTCTAACTGTTGACGTCACTTAAGGTGATGTCACTCCCGCCATCTGTTGGCCGTCATGTTTTTCAATAGTGAAATTTGACAGCCTTCAATGGAAAATTAATTATTATTATTAATTATTATTATTATTATTATTATTGTTGTTGTTGTTGTTGTTGCTTTATAAAGCTTTTTTCTTCTTAAATGTCCTATGTATTTTCACAGTGTGAAACAGTTTTCGAAAACATTGAACGGAAAACTCGATGTATTCTAAATTTTCAAAAAAAAAAAAATAAAGGGCTCTGTATTTTCATAATTGCTGGTAAACCAAAAGTAATAGGGATACTGCAAATTCCTTTACTTTCTTTTTGCTATAAAAAGGAAGAGTCTGGAGAGGATATAGAAAGCTACAGTTCCAGCGATGTATGTAGGTGACTGACTAGCCATCAGTCACAGTTGGTTCGTGGCGCAGGCGCTTTTTTTTTTTTTTATGGATCCCAGGCAATGAAACCCCTACAAAAGAAGTAGGGGATGCTTCTGGTTGCTTGGGGTTAATTGGAATTTTGCGCGAGTTTGAAAATCGCCAGCGAGTGCCATCGTTTGGTTCAGCGTAGGTGCCGACAGGCAGGCAGGCGGACGGGAGGGAGCGTTCTCCGCATTTCTATCTGCTCCTCTAAACGTCACGTAGGTAGGGAGAGACAGTGGGGACCTTGACCGGTCACAACCCACTCGCCAGTATATCCGCCCTGGAAATGCCCACATCGTTCTGCCTTCCCGCCGGCCGAGAACCGCTCGGTAAAGGGCACGAGATCCAGCTCCGCCCTGATAACTACCCAGAAACCATCGTTGAAAAGGAAGAGTAATTCTGTGACGAATGTGGTTTCTTAGTCTGTGGATTCTAAAACGAAAATGGCGACCTCCCGCCCTTTTCAGTTTCCTTTCATTGGCCGCAGTTGGTTAGGATGCAGGAAATCCACGAATAAATTTTGGGTTGCGAGTTATACTGTTACTGTTGTTTTCCCTCAGTACATATATTCAGCACAGAGTTCGACCAAAATTCCATAGACTCAGCTCGGAAATCGTGCTCTTCTTCGCCTTTTTTCGGAGTGGAGGGGGCGTGCGTGTGCGTGTCACGATTATCTCCCCTTTCCATTCCGCGCCACCACATTACTCGACACGCGCAGATCCTCCATGAAAAGCAACTATCGCGCCGCACAACTTCACATTAACGTTAACATGTAAAAAAAAAAATAAATAAAAATAAAATGCTATATATTATATAAAATCCTTCGTTAATACGGAATATAAATAGATCACTGTCATAAATTACGAAAACGACCCACGATGTCTGTGTCGCTATAGCTGGCAAGGGAAAAAACACGTCACCACACGCAATCTTGACGTCTCACACGCATGCGCATCAACAACAACAACAACAAGTTCCTTTGTGGAAATGCGTTAACGAAAAGACCCGGGAAGATTCACTCTCATTGTGCAGAAGCTATCCCGAAAACTAAAATCTTTTCTATTTAAATAAGTATGCATTTTTCTTTGTTCTTTTTTCTTCTTCTATGGATTATACATACAGTTCTCTAGTGTGCATGTCCCGGCACCCATATTTAAAGATGGATAACTCGACTGGAGTCTTCGCTCGGGGAGGCAGTGGGAAGCCATCATTCCCTTGCTGGCAGACACGGCCGATGAACAAACTAGTGTATATGCTCTGTTTATTAGCCAAGGGTCCTTTGTATATTTTGTTGTCCTTTTAAAATTTTCCTTATTATTGTCTTTTCAATTACTTAGAAAACAAAAACAGACAAACAGACAAACAAACAAGTCGTTTGTATGCGTGGTACTCACCTACCGAATTACTGACTTCTGACGTCCCGGTAAGCGGTCGATCTTACCTCAGAGCACCTGCTCGTACCCAGACGCCAATTCTTTTTACTCTTTTAGTTAGTTTTAGCAGAAGGAAACAAACTATTAGCGGACAGATACTAAACAGCCCAAACTCTATCGTTGCGTCGTGGTGATTTTTAGAGAAGAGTAACTTTTAATTCGAAAACCTTTAAAAATGTTTTTGTTGTTTCCACCGCCACCCCCTTCCGCTTTCAACCTTTTCGTGCCTGCGGGATGAAGGTGGACGCTGGGTTTTCTGTAGAACTTTAATTCCCGGATAAACAAGTTAGCCAGAAGTCAACAGCCATTCACTGGAACACGATGGCGGACGTGATCAGACCTCATCTACCAAGCATTAACAAAAGTCTTAATCGTTATATCACTAATGGGATACGTGCGTATACTCCAAATCGCACGGGCCGTTGTTATTCCTAAAGCCAGCTAAACTCTCTGCTTATTTACCTTCCTGTTGTTGTCATTGATAATCTGTCAACGCTGAAGATTGCGCTGGAAAACTACAGCTGAAACAGCAGGTTTACTGTATGTAGCCTTGTGAACACTTTTAAATAATAACAAAACTACGTGCTATGCCTAAAGTTTCGTTTTTAACATAATAATAATAATAAATAATAATAATAATAATAATAATAATATATTTGTGTATCTGCCATCATAAAATAATTAAAATACTATCACCTAGAATGAACTGTGACGGTACTGGATATACGATCCAATATGTTGGTTCATTATCAGCCCAGTTCTGTAAAGTGGAAAAAATCAAATGTTTGGAACATAAGTTACTTCATAGCGAAAAAAAAAAAAATGTAATAACCTATCCACCATATCAAGAAGCCTCTCCTGTTGAGGAGATCACAAACAACTGTGTGTCGTCATAGTTCTGTATGATGTTTCGAGGAGCTCCCCTGAACGTCATAGCCGCGCAAGATGGTGGGTCGTATGGCTGGGCATTTCCCATCACTCGCTTCCTTCTCTTAAAATGGCACAACACAAACTGGCAAGTAACGATATGATGATGTATAATTAACTCTTGTATAATGCATGCTAAATCTGGGCGGAGTTTAGCGGTTCTTGTGAAATTAATTATGCAATGTAGAATCGTTTTGAAAAGCGAAAGAAAACCTGCTGAGTTTCACTTTAAAATATTTTGTTGTTGTTGTTGTTTAATTGTTTGGTTATAAACACTAATTTTGTCTGAAGAGTTCCAGCATAAACGATCATTTTCCGATCCCATATTACCCGCCTATTCACATTTATGTTGTTAAAGAAATCTAATTATATTCTTCTATATATTTATAAAATTACCACTTTTTCTTTCTTTTTTACGGGCTTTCTTCTCATTCTTGTTGTTGTTATTATTATTATTATTATTATTATTATTATTATTATTATTATTATTATTATTATTATTATTGCCACCTTGAGGCGTTTTTTTTTTTGGATATCACCTGCTCGTGACTTTCTTGCTGTGAACCGGGCGGTAAGAATTCAGCCCGAGTTCACCCGTCGCCGCAGGGGTTCAGGGTCCATAGGTTGACGAGCTTTGGAAGGGACTTCTGAAGCCAAATCTCTGGTCTCTAGTCCACGTTGCCGCAACTGATTGAATCTCTTCTGCATCTTCTTTCCGTTTACACAGAAGGGTTGAAATCTGAGCAACTGACCTCGGGAATAGGGCTGTCATGGTAAAGCTTTCGTGTTGCTGAATATGTGTGTGTGTGTGTGTGTGTGTGGTGTGTGTGTGTGTGTGTGTGTGTGTGTGTGTGTGTTTGGACACTGGGGCTTTTGACATCGACAGCAAAGTACCAAATGGAGGATGGGAGTGGGCGTTAAAGATCTTCCCCAGGTTGGATGCAGTGGGGGGGGGGCGCGCGCAACGATGGCGGCCTGTTCTTTACTTCTCTGCTTGTAGCTGTCGTGGATCGTAAACATTATTCCCAGACGGACCCGGCCATTCCCGGTGCCACAAAAGCCCGTGAAACATTCTCCGAAACAACGGCGTCTGTGCGGCGAAAAACATCTTTACTTCAATCTTTACAAGACATTTAACACGAAAGAGATAATAGTAAATACCGTGTACTGCAGTTGTCAGGGTGTTTAGTTGACACACAAACTATGAGACTTAATTTCTGCTTCTTTCCTCTTATCCTCCCTCTCACTATTTTAGGTTGTATTCATAAAGGAGCAATTTACAAAAGTGGGTCAGAATGGAGGGATCCGAGAGACTCCTGCATCATCTATTCATGTAAAGTAAGTTCATTTGTTCTTCTATACGATTGCAATTTCAGGAATTTCTGTTTATTTTAAGATAAGAAGACGAAAATATAAATATCTTCAACAGAAAAGGTCAAAACAGCTATTTGCTTTTTTCTAGATTAACTTAGAATAATACACACGTAGTCCATTTCCTCACGAAGGAACAGCTGTGCCCGGAAATGTTGGTGTATTGTGGGTAATCTATAATATTGCGCAGGCGTTTTGTTGAACATATCTGATATCTTAGTTTAGTTTCGATAAACAAGTAAACGAATCACTCTATGTATTTAACCATTTTTCCAGAATGAAAAACGAGATACAAGAAAATATGAATTTTGGAAAAGAAAAATATGCATAGTTGGTGTGTTTTATGGTTCCGGGGCTTGGGGGAGCCGGCAAAATGCATCCAAAGGGGTCATGGCCGCAGGGTATCTATAGATTGAACAAAACCATGTGTCGCAGTATAGTCATATTACTGGCGACTGAGGTGGGTTAGTATGATCTAGCGAATGGGCGGCCTGTGGTCCCGGTAATTGTTTTACTGGGCTTCCATGATTGAAGAACTCCGAGTTCTGTCTGATGTACCACCTTGGATGGCGGTGGCTTCTTTCCGCTTTTGTTCAGCAACCAGCCGCCCCTGTTTCCTCCTTGCATCTAAAAAGGAAGAGTTCTAGTAGAGTCTTCCCGGTAAAGGTTGGCTGGCTTGTATCTTGCCCCCCCCATCTCAAGAGCCCCTAACCGTACCTAGGTAACTCACTTGGTCATCCGTACCGCGCACTTACCCTTTCCACGTTCACGGCTCTAAGATGTTCTCAGATCTCGTGAGTCAGGACGGGAATTCGCCAAGAAGTCACTGGAAAATGTCAGCAAAAAGGTGGAATAAATAATTGAAAGGACTAAATTATACAGGCGTTTATTTTTAAAACTCCTCCCCAGTATTTAACTGTACGATTCTTTCGAGCGTTTGTTTGCATTTCCTGCTTAAAACTAACTCCGGCTAGGCATAGAAACTGCAACAAGGATAAGATGTGTCGGTTGCTACAAGGCTGCCAGCCAGCTAACCCGCTGCGTGCCCCTCATCATTTGCGTCTCTTTACTGCTTTCGTGCTAAATAAAATAATGTAATCATCTGTAGAGGAGAAGCTGGGCTATTTACCATTTTTTGCCAACTGTTCGCTGAGAAAAGGAGAAAATGTTTGCCTAAAACGAAATGACACTACCTCGTTACAGTAATCAGAATAATTGTTACTGGAATGTCTGATATACGAGTTAAATTTGACGCTATTTTCTAATTTGTTCAAGGTAATTTAATATATAATAAAATGAATAAATAAATAAGTCGCGTTTCTAAGTAATTTTACCCAGGCCGGCTAGCCAGTCGCGCAGATAAACCAAGTATCCTATTCCCGAGTCGTGTTCACGAACAGCTTCGTTGCAGTTTGATAGACGCATTGGTGAACGTCTAAAAAGATGCTATGACGTCACTAGAATAGAAGATGGGTATAGATATAGCCCTTCATCCACGTCGCTCTCCTGACTTTGTCGGTACCTCATCGAAGTAAACGAGTATTCATCGAAGTAAACGAGTAAACGACCGAATCGAGAACAGATCACCTTAGTTTTCTTCTCAGAATCTTACTGTCACCTTGGATCTCTCTCTCTCTCTCTTCTCTCTCTATCTCTCTCTTCTCTCTCTCGTCGTCAGATAAGTTTTCATCAAAAGTTCTATAAAAAAAACAAAGAAACGATAAAAAATAAATTAAATATTCATACGTATAAAAATAAATATATACTGAAATTGACAACAGAGTACAAATTCATTTATCAAGCACGGTCGGGGGGGGGTGTAGTTGGAAGATTTACTCTCCTTGGTTTCGATAAACGACGGATTAACTCGACGTAAAGTATAAGGATTATATGTCGCCTTGTTATACGGGCCGGTCTGGATTGGTTCGGAACTTTGTCATGTAGGTGAGTTGTTCGGGTTTTTGTCTTGACCCTAAGAAGGAAGACTAAGCATCCCTTCTTATTTAATCGAAGTTTAGAAACGTCCAGCTTAAAGCTGCTCGAGGTGCAAACGAGGCCCTTTAATTCGCGATTGCTAATCTCGCATTCCTCACAATCACGCGCGCACAACCAAAATAATGTGAAGTAGACGAAATCTCTATTCAGGGGAATCCTGCTTGGAGAAAACAAAAAAGAAACACCTACGAGAGAGAGAGAGAAGAGAGAGAGAGAGAGAGAGAGAGACGTCGGTAAAGAGAGTTGAGAGAGACGCGGAGGGAGAGAATGAGAGAAAGAAGAGAGAGAGAGAGAGAGAGAGAGAGAGACGTCGGTTTAAAGAGATTGAGAGAGACGGAGGAAGAATGAGAGAGAGAGAGAGGAGAGGAGAGAGAGAAGAGAGAGAGAGAGAGAGGGAGAGAGGGAGAGAAGAGAGGAGAGATGGAGATGGAGAGAGAGAGAGAGAGGAGACGTCGGTAACGAGAGATTGAGAGAGACGGACGGAGGGAGAGAGAGAGAGAGATGGAGATGGAGATGGAGGGAGAGAGAGATGACGTAGGTAAAGAGAGATTGAGAGAGACGGAGGGAGAGAGCTCTTTGACAAACTATGAAGTCAGCGCTCTTACTGTAGCTTTGTCGAGATTCATTCAGGATTCCTCCCATTCATAAAAATATTCATTTAACGTAAACCACGAGAGTTGGTCGAGTTACCGCCAACAATATGACGACCAGGAGACCGTGTCGCCGCCATTCAGCAGCTACAACGGGGTTGCGGACTCCATCTCCGCCATTGTGATCTCAATTGGCCTTTAAGGCACTGACCTCTGACACCGCCCCGCGCGGTATTTTAGGATTTCCGCGGGATGGTGGTACTAAATGCGAGGAGAACAGGGGTTCTTTGCCAAGAACTCGACGGCGGACACGGCACGTCAGCGGTATGGAAAGATAGGGGACTTCCCGCGGCGTGAGAGTGGAACAAGGCTACTACATGGGTGGCGAAGGGGAGGCAATTAAATAAAGGCCTTATCCTTGTAATAAAAAGGAGGAAATTTAAGATAATAATCTTTTTCATAAATGCCGTTCGTTTTATCTACAGAGAGAGAGAGAGATGGAGAGGAGAGAGCGAGAAGAGAGAGAGAGAGGATGATGTCAGTACTAGAGAGATGGAGAGAGAGAGAGAGAGAGAGAGAGAGAGAGAGAGAGGATGGTCAGTACTAGAGAGAGAGAGAGAAAGAAAGAGAGATGGAGAGGAGAGAGAGGGATGATGTCAGTACTAGAGAGAGAGAGAAAGAAAGAGAGATGGAGAGGGAAGAGAGAGGATGATGTCAGTACTCGAGAGAGAGATGAGAAAGAAGAGGGAGAGAGCGAGAGAGGATGATGTCAGTACTAGAGAGAGAGAGAAAGAAAGAGAGATGGAGAGGAGAGAGAGCGAGAGAGGAGAGAGAGGAGCTGAGAGAGAGCGAGAGGAGAGAGAGAGAGAGAGAGGATGATGCCAGTACTAGAGAGATGGAGAGAGAGAGAGAGAGATTCTAAAACTTGTTCTCTTGATAACTGTCCATTACACAATTGCGAACTCACCGATAAAATACCAATCAAGTTATTACTGCATGTCTGTCTAATCATACGACTGTTGGAAAATGCACACTTGCCAACTTACTGTATTTCAAGCCGAATTAGACTTCCTAGTAGGCAAGTTTACCTTTTATTTTACATTTTGAAGTAAGTATGACAGTAGACGTAAACATTTGAAGATGCAGATCACAGCAGCAGAATTAGGGGGAATAAGTGACCAGCAACAAACAGCCTTTTTTCTGACGTGACAGATTGTCGCAGTGGATTTTCCTACAGGGTATGGAGCCTCTCGTCGATCCCACAGGATTTTGGAAGACTTTATGTGATCTCACCGAAACCCCGATTCTGCAGAGGCAATTCTTCTGAAGATAGGAAGTCACCCCCCCTAGTCAGGGCATTCGAATTCTGCTGACAGTATTTAAAATTCAGAGAACAGTTGAAAATATTTAGTAATTTGTATGGTATTTAAAGTATTGAAACCGAATCATGGATAGCGGTTGTGTGGGCCTCCCCCCCTTTTTTTTCCCTTCTTCTGGTCTTTCAAAGAATTAGGGTCTCGAGTGCGCGCACATTACGGATCCTGTAGATTTACTGACATCCCCGGAAAACCAGATGCCCCACAGTACTTAGAAGTTGGCTAAAGTTTCAGCACGGGCTGTGTCGTAAAAATTATCAATAAATGTAATAAATAATCAGCTGATGTGGTTAAATCACATCGGTAATAGAAATTGCCCTTCTCCGCGGCCGTGCAAGCTGTGATGGATACCAGTCCTCGCCTGTTGGCAATGACTAAAGCTAATCAAAGTCAGAGCGGGTCGCTGCAACATAAAAGCAAATGTTGACAAATTTTTTTCTCTTCTTTTCTAAATCTGCGGCGTAATTAATGATTCCTCGATTCTAACAGTCACGCGCGCTCATTAAAAACCATTCCAGGTGCTGGATGAAAAGCTGTGCCGTGTGCGTTCTCACGAGCGCTCGGCGGTGTCCAGTTGGCCATTGACTGACATGATGAGAAAGCATTCCTCGGATGATCTTCAAAGGCTGCCGGGATCTTCGTCTAATAAACACTGGATTAGATGTGACGGATATCTCCACTAGTGGATTAGTTCGCTGATAAGACGAAGCTTCCAGGATGGGTTTTAAAACAAACAAAAAACAACAACAAAAAAAATCTTCTTTTCTGTCCAGTCTTAATCAGGAAAGGGACCACCTAGTTTTAGATTCAGAAAAGGGGCCGGGTACAAATAATGGTGGAACCGGGGGCGTCAGTGAAGTGGGATCCCGTCGCGCAGAGATCGGTCTATCTCCGAAATTCTTTAATTGTTGTTATCAGATGGGTGCGTGCCTTAAAAATACAGCCGACCAACCTGCCCGTCTACCAGGTTTTTCCACAAAAAAAGGATTTCTCGGAGTTATGCTCCCACTTTTACCCATATATATTTCGTTAAGCGACGAACTCCCATCGGAAAAGCTAATTAAAACCGAAGCCATGTCACTAAAGGGCAGATTTCCGAGAACTCTGTGAAGAAAGCAGGTTATTTTATTTTGGCGCACGATCCCTTTGAACGGTCAGCAACAAGGATTCGGCGAACCTTTCAGCAGATTTGTAATTTTGTTTCCACCCGCTTCTCAAAGCTTGGGGTTGCAAAGGCTCGTCACTGAAAGCGAGATCTACTCAGACAATTCTATAACTGCTCTGAGAAAGAAAAAAAAAAACAAAACAGCTTTCCGTAAAATCCCGACATTTAAACTTAAATTTATTGGGTTCTAGCTTCTGGCTTCATTGGAAAATGGATTCATCAAGGCTCTCTTCTGGATTGTGTCCCATACGGGTGATGTTTTGCAAAGAACTACGTGAAGCGAATACGGGTGTTATCCAGATGGATGGAGCTGCAACGAAGAGAAACGGACATCCAGCGGGAAAAGGACTTTCAGCAGTACAGAAGAAGCACCTATTTTCACTTGGCTATGCATTCTGGTCTTCGGTGCCATGATACGGCCCTTTTACTATACTTCGAAACCGTACCATAGAATTCCCCAAGCGGCATAGTTATGTAATTCAGTAGACATATCTGACTTGTGTGAATTCTGCGCAGCTATTCAGCAACAGTTATGCAAACGGAAACGGATGGCAGTGATTCCATCTCGCTGCGTTGTCTGTGCAACGTAATTAATACATTCCGACTGCATGGGAACGTGACCGTACTCCCTGAATACCTGCTTGGTGAATTCTTGTCCAATGTGATAGGTAAACGTTAGATTTTTGTTATTAAAAGGTTATCAGGCAATGAGCCATAGAAAACAAAAGCTGCATAAATAGGGTGGGGGGGTTCTAAAAAGTGAAATGTAAGTGAAGTAGGTTAAATGGAAATGCGAAATACTAATATTAATAGGTGGAATTCGTAGTTTTAAGAAACATACTTGACCCCGCGCTTTGGTGATCTAACCGGGTAATTTTACAGTATAATTATATCGGTTCTTTGGCACAGACATAACCAAATATTGATCCCGGTTATATGTTCCTTTTTAACTTCGCGGGCTCGACTCAATAGCGCGGACCGGCAGCTTGGGAAAAAAAAACCGTAGAACTGCGTTTATGGTTACGAAGTCTTCACGCTTGCAGTAAGTTTCTCTTCTGTTCGCTCAGAGAAGATGCCCGAGACGGACGACCGAAACTGAATCACAGAAACATTCTGTTTGGTTTCGTACCTGTCTGGTTAAAGCGGTGATGTCGCTGTAATGTGCTCATTATGGCGTTTGGGTGTCGCTTGGAATCTCAAGAAATTTTGGTTTTCCGTTCTTTCGTACGTTTCATTTAAGTGGGTTTATTCCGAGTACTGCTCATTTCCCTTTTACATCTAAAAAAAACCAACCCCCCCAAAAAACACGCTTAATATAAAATGGAAATGTTCTGGTTTAAAAATAAATAAATAAATAAATTCATAAAAGTTCGATCTGTTATTCGAAAAAAAAAATCTGACTTTTACTGAATTGTAATTTCTTTAGAATACCACACCACTGATTTTTCTATTTATTACCTGCCACTCGAGGTAGTTGACTATAGTACTATCTCTCTGAAACTGCAAGTAACAGATAACTGCCGTTTAAGATAATTACCTGTAATTAATCCGCCTGACCAATGAAACAGCGTTCTGATATTACATCCAATCCTAATTGATGTCGTCATTAGCATGCTGGGCAGACCCGGGAACAATAGTGCAGTGTCATTTCAAAGACGCGGAATTGGACTCGCCTGTTTATCACTTTAGACGTCCGAGGGGTCGAAATGTTATGGTTAAAAAAGAGGGAACAAATGAGACGAAGGGAGAAGACACCGTGGCGCCATGTATGTCAAAGCTAACCGTTATGCCTCGCCAAATAAATACGATTATCTAATGATCTGATTTTATTCTCAAACCTCGCAAAAATACCCAAAAATCTCTATTCCCCGATTGCGCTGTTGATGTGTCTAACAGAGAGGCAGGCAGGCAGGTATCTGTTCTGCGGCTTCCATGGAGACGCCGTTTGAGCCAGGCACCCGTAGAGGAGAGAAAGGATGGCGTACTCGCTCGGCCGACCCCCACCCACCCGTCTCACCATCTCCCTCGCCGCCGCCTTCACAAAGACCGACTCCGCTTCAGTGCACAAACAAACGACTACGGAAAAGCCTCGCCAGCTCCTCCATTGTTTCAAATATAGGCATTCGGTTGGCGAGCTTCTCGGAAGAGGAATTATCTCTTATCCTTTTTCGTCGTCGTCCTCCTCCCTCCCTCCCATCTCTTTCGCGTGTGGGGCCCGACAGTCTGTCACGTAAGAAGTGAAATAGAACCTGACCGATACTCCTGCTCGAGTCTTCACGGTCCGGCCGTTTATTGACAGCTATCACGCTCCTCACGTGTCCGGTGTAGATTTTGAAGATGTACCCTGGCATCGAAGTCGCCCCGCGTGCCTATTAGCGCCATTCATCGAGGACCTTTGATCCGGTTTTTTTTCTTTTTTTTTGGTGAGGGGGGGGGGCTCGTGTAAAGGGTGGCTTTTAATTTATTTGCCCCAGCTTTTAAAGAAGACAACCCTCCAAGAAATAAACGATCACAAATACATCAGACTTCGCTCCGTTTGTCATCACCCAAAATCCAAGTTTAGCAGCCAGACCGCCATTATTCCAATTGAAAGACTAGTTCTTTCGTCGTCATCAGAACCCACATTCTCCCAATAAATAAATAGATAGATAGATAAATAAATAAATAAGGCGTAGGATATTTATAGATAAATGGAATTTCCCTGTACGGGACTGAGATGACAGGAAGACGGGCTTCGACACAGTCGTATTGTTACTCCCGTGGAGACATTCACAGAACCGATCCTGCGGTAACTTCAAGTCAGTCAGCTCTTATTGTTTCTGTGCATGGTTTTGTTTTTTTTTTTTAAAAAAAATGAATTAAAATTGAAGAAAAGAAATATGAAAAATAAAAAAAAAAGTAAGAAAATAGAAGCTGAAGAAAAAAACAACACTGGCGGTAAGAATTTTTATTTCTTTTTGCTTTTAGTTTTATTATTGTGGAAATATGCATTTAATATACAGAACTTTAAGGGGACGAGAAGTGCACTCATCCAATTTCAAAACTGCTTTAGGTCCGCGGATTTTCAACTAGAAAAGCAACTGGTAACGGAAAGGAAGTCTTGCAAAACACAAGTTTTTGTTGTTTTTTTTTTTTTTAAATGCGAATATGTCATTCATAGTTTATGGGACGTAATCCATGTCATATTTGACTAATCTACATGTGACGTCATACACAAATTTAATGGCGCACCGGTTCATTTTTATATATCGCGAAATAATCGCTTGATTTTATTTATTTTGCGAGAGAATGGAAGAAATATTAAAATTTTTGGACAAATCTCATGATGCATGTACTTGCTATTCATTATTATTAATCTATTTTCATTATCTCTATTTTGCGTCAGTGCTGCTTTAAATGAAAGTAAAATGTGGTCTGGCTCCAGAAATAATTAAACCATCAAAAAAAGGATCTCTCGTCTCTCGAGAGACGATGAGCTCTAGATAGTGATGACGGAAGCATATATCTATACTCTCTGTATCGAAATCATCTCTCTCTCTCTAGTATCTCTCTCGATCTGTATCGAATCAGTATCATCTCTCTCTCGATCTCCTCTCTCTCTATCGATCTATCTCTAGTGAGACTCTCTGTCTAGCTCTCTCGTATCGACATCATCTTTCTCTTCTCTCTCTCTCTATCTCTCTCTCTCTCTCTAGTACTGACGTCATCCTCTCTCTCTCTCTCTCTCTCTCTCTCTACTCTCTTCTCTCTCTCTCTCTCTCTCTCTGTATCGACATCATCATCTCTCTCCCTCCCCCTCTCTTTCATATTTTCTGTAACCTTAGAAACTTAAGAAATTAAGAGGAAAAGGAGGAATAATAAGATTAAGATGCTAGTAAAAAGATAAGAGGATTAAGATATAATATCAAAGAGTAATAATAAAGAAACAGCCGTCAGAAGTTTCGGAAGAAAGGTAGTAAAAGTCTGAAAAACTTGTTAGAGGTAGTTGGGGCAGATTAGTAGCAATAATCGGCGACTTAGGAAGATTAGGAAGTAGCGAGATGAAGGGAGCAAAACTTACGACAAGAGTACAATGATGATCAGCGAGTAGAGAAGAAACGGAACTAGAAAAGGGGAATAGATGAAAAGTTTACGAGTACACTAAATATTGGTGGAGCAGTTGAACTTACTACGAAAGGAAATGAATAGTTAAAAAAAAACACGTTTCGAAGAAAGCTCGTTGAGAGAAACTAATAATAATAATAATAAATAATAATAATAATAATAATAATATAATAATAATAATAATAATATGAATAACTTTCAACTTACTTAACAAATCTTAAAAATGACGCATCCGTACCCATCATATATTTAAAAAAAAAAGCAAAATATTTAAATCAGACGAAAAACTGTTATTAAAATTGGTAAGTAGTGGCGATAGACCAAGGTGAGGAAGAGTGGTTATAGGACGATGATGCTTACTGCCTCTTAGTTAGAAGATGATAGAAAAGTTAATTCACTATTTCTGGTGTGTATGTGTGTGCTAGTTTTTTTTTTTTTTGCATAAAAGTTAATTAAGTTTATTGCTCGGTATAAAAGCATGTTGAAAAGTACGACTGAATATCTATCGAGTAATTTCACGTTTATTTTCTGTTTTTATTTTAAAATATGTATGTGTATATATCAGGCTGCTGTTGTGACACGGTCCCGAATCCAGTGTTATGCTCCCTGCCAAAACCCTGTAATGTCACCTGGAGAGTGTTGTCCTTCTTGTAAAGGTAAGCAAGCATCTCTTGATACATTAGAAATATTCTGCCGAAACCCTGTGATTACACCGGTTGTTCTTGTAGAGCTAAGCAGCTTTCGTAACGTTAGAAATAATGGTAAACTATTGGAAGTCTGTCAATACATCAGTACTGCTGAGAATTGCGAATAAAAGCAAGATGGGATAAGCAGGGTCTTTGTGAAAGGAATAAACTGATCCTATCCGGATGCAATCGTTCTTGTTTGGTTAGGTTTGGTTAGGTTTTCTGTTTACTCTGAAATGTGACAAATGTATATTTCGTGCCATAAGATAAACGAATATACCTTTTTTTTTAAAACAAAAGAATTAAAATCCATAGCAGCTGATTTCGCTATAAGTTTCGGTGATGCCCGCTACAAATCTCGGGGCACAAGCTAAACAAACTTTAATGCCCGGATAATCCAGCTTCAGGCGATCAGTTTTATCTGGGTTACTTTTCTTTTTTACGAATATAAATTGCTACGATTTGTTTTTCTTGTACGAACTTGGATAAGAAGAATAAGACGGGGAATCAATCATTCGATCGTTGCTGAACGTGGTGGAAGGGGAAGGGCGCGGCGACCAGTCTAATAGCAGCCCCCCCTTACCTCCCGGGCGATGACGGGTGGCCCCGCCTCTTCGAGACCGCGCGTTTACCAATAGGGCTGGCTCCCTGTTTATCTACAGATAAGTTATCAGGGCCCGCAATTGACAGTACACCGCGCGCGGGCGGCGGCGGGGAGAGGGGTCATAAAAAACGAGTAAAAGATACAGATTAGGCCGATAGTTTAGGTTTTCCGGTGTTTACGACTGGCATCTTTATCCGAGCACTTCCCGGATTTAGATTACCGCGCCGCAGATCGCTGGCCAGTGGTCAGTTGCAGATGTTTTCCTCGAGAGCGCGAAGGGTTGTTTTAAAAGTCGGAGAGCTGCTAACCGGAGGGCGGAGCCGCCCCGGCCGCTTCTGAAAGGTTCTGGGCAAGAAGATGGCTTGCAAATATTTTGATATGGATTAGCCGAATCAGTCCGCGGGGCGGGTCAAGAGAGCGCCGTCGACTTAAGCACACAAGATGGTCACCCTGCCTCTCCAAAAAAAAAAAGGAGGGGGGCCCTGATGATACCTCTCTTTTAATTGTCTTCTCAAGAAAGGAGGGGAGGGGGTCCTCGACTGGGACTAGAACAGGAAAGTCGGGGACTGTTTATAGCGCAGTTCCGCCGCTGTAGCTGTACGTAGAGGGACAGGAAGCCCTCTCTCTTTGACCGTTATTAATCATACTGATCGCGATGGGACTTCATCGCGGATGTTCGGTTGACCGTTCCAGCTGACACGGTTCTTAAAAATTCCTATCTCTGCCCTTGTTCTTGGAGAGCGTGAGATGGGAAAAGAAGAAGAGCCAACCAAACCTATCTTCCGTACAAGAAATTAAATTCTATTCCCCGGGCAAATTTACGAAAAATTTGTTCTTTATTTCTGGGTTCTGTTTCTGCGATCTCGATTTTCGGCTGTTGATAGATAGATAGATAGCTCGATCAACCAACAGACTTTCACTTTCTGGATCCTGACCATATGCAGAATCCGGGGAACGTAAGGAACCAAATCGGAGCCTGTCGAAAGAGCGCACGTCCTTTTTGGACCTCGGTTCACCCTCAGTGCTTCTCTGGTGTTCCTATTTTTTTTTAAATCCCCCCGCAGACGGGTACACGGAGAAGTCATGGCTGGCTGGACCCAAATCAGTTTGCTTCGGGTCACCACCAGTCGTTCGTTTGGAAAGGTGCGCGATTCAGAGACATCTCGCTTATCTAGTAGGACAGACACACGCCTTTTGTTCCCTGTCAGCCATCAATACAAAATTTAAAAAAAAATGTTGCAGAATTAATGGCGTTCAATATGTCACTCTGCAAGGTCCACTTCCTGTGGTTTTTTTTTTGCCTTCCATCTTTTACAATAGATATCCCGCGTATAGCATATATACAGCCCCCTCCCTCTCGTTCTCGGCTGTTAACTGTAGTTCTCTGCTAGGTAGACTTTAAGCGCATTTTGAGCAGTCTATTGTTAATCAGCCATGTTTTTGCTCGCAGTAAAGGAGACATTAAAAGCTTTATCGGGGGCTAATTTTTCAGGTTGTTCTTTTGGCGGGAAAATATTCAAAGAAGGCGATGTGTTTTTTCCGGGAGGAGAATCGCGACTGGAATGTACGTGCCAGGTAGGATTTAAACTTATGCTAAATTTCAGAAACAACTGTTTAGATTAATTTTGATATATAAGTGAATGTTTCTGACTTTATAATTATTATTATTATTATTATTATTATTATTATTATTATTATTATTATTATTTAAAATTTCTGCTCGAAAAGTCTTCGCTTCTTTACACAAAAATAACACCACGAATATATCAGTTGCTCGCTTGCTTGGTGGTGCTCTCCCCTTACTGATGCTCTCCCCTCCCGGATACCTCAAGAGTATGTATGCTCTCACGGTGCTACCGAGAGACGGCGAATCAACGGTAAAAACTGTACCGCTGGTCTAATGTCCTTTGAAAAACCATCTCAGCAGCACTGGAAACAGCTCCGTCCATCTTAGGCGCATCGCGGACATTCTCTGGGACAGCGTTCGACGGTTTCAGCCACGTTGCCATTGGGGCGTGTTTTAGAAGTAGCCACTTCTATTCTACGAGCATCCGGGCATGTAAAAATCATTGGTCTCGCTTAGTCTGTCTGTTACTGGTGTAGTTTGTGAAAAACCTTTCTGCACACCTGTTGATTCTTTAAATTAAAATGCCCGTTGATGTGCTGTGATGTTTGTTGTGTTTTATACCAGTATCTAGCATGGAGGAAACTTCTCAAGCAATGGAGCGTAGTGTCGTGGGTATCCGCCAGAGAGCGTTGCCTGTCTGTCGCCACAAGAGGTCGTAGACTTTGGCAGGAAAATAACTAGTAGAACCATTTGTTTTTAGATGTGCTAGGAAACCGACATCTCCCCGAGTGGTGAAAAGCAGCAAGAAGAAGCCATGCTGCTGGGAGGGAGGGTGGTACGTCAACTCGAGCCGACTGGGATTCGAACTGGGGCTCTTAGCCATGGTATTCTAGTAAAACAAACCGGTATCGTTTAAAGCTTCTTGCTTTGTAAAATTGTTACTTATGGACTTTTTAATATAATGTGGAAAGAAGAAGAGTCTGTATAACATCGATGATGAAATTTAATTCTAGCATAGGAAAACCACGTAAGTAATCACTCAGAATTTAATAAGTATATTATTTTCCATCTCGAAACAATTTTTAGGGACTTGGCGTATTAATAAGTCAGAATCGCGCATGAGGTCGCATTGTTTTGTGCTCATTGCATATGTCAATCAATCAAACACACAGACACACACACACTTTTATGATCTTTGGATCTTCCTCGAGCTGCGAATAAGTCTTTCGAAATACCATAACTATGACTCATAGTGCACAGACAAATTTCGGTCAACTTGTAAAGAAGGCCACCAAAAATAATGCTCTGATCTTTTGGGGTGTTACCAACGACGAGCGACTCTGTTTTCCCTATGGCTGTAGATCCCACCCTACACCGCGACAGTCCTGTCACCACGACCATCTCGCCCGGTGACGTTGTTAGCGTGAAAACGTTGATTCTGAAGCGACTATACCCGAATTCTGCCGCGCGCACGGAAATCTGGATTCGCTGATAAACAAAATATCCTGCTACTTCCGCCAAATGTCATTGTTGATGTAGACGGAAAACGTTGACGTCGACGACGTTACGTTAATTGTATATATGCACACAAAGAGCCCGTAATTCATTGTAATGCAGTGGATTCTGGGGACGGCGGCCTCGGGCGTCTCCCCGCTCCAATGGTTTCTCGGTGTGTTCTGACAACAGCCAATTTCCATTCCAATTTGTTGCGACGCAGACACGTCACGGAATAGTGATGTATTCCTGGCGCACGTGGTCTCAGATGTGACTCCATTAAAGCGATCTGAGACCTGGTTACTGTTGAGTGCCTGCGTATTAAGCTGTCTACTAAGGAAGTGAAGACAAGCAACAAATTCGTTACTTTTCTTTCGGTCTTTCGATCGCACGTGCCTGTTGCAGATCTGCGCCATTTTTACAAACAACTTTCCTGAGCACCTGATACTTGCGTTGCGATGTGGAAGTCATGATTTTTGTATGCTATTGATCTGGCCATCAAAGTATAATCCTGATTTTATCGAAGTTCATTATCCAACAGAACTCCAGGCTTCATTTCTTTGTGCGGTATGGTTCTGAAACCATTCTGAATGATTCCCTTTCTTTTTCTTAATAAACATGCACACAGGATTCTCTAGAAACAGTAAGAATTCTTGCCCCCTTTGATTCTTTCATAAATAAAACAACAAAACGTCCGACATTTGTGATGGAACTTCAGATAGTCCCCGTCTACCTCAGGGCCTTTGTAAAAGAATAACACATTTTAATCAGTTTACTGGGAAAGATAAATCCAGTACAGTTTCACGCGATTCATCAAAATGAACTGTCGCTTGTAAAAGACGAGTTAATTAAGCGTGAAGAAACGATCAGCTACAAGTCACCTGTTAGGGGCAACGCTGTCAGAGACGATTATTCGCAAGATAGGTTGTTTCTTTTTCTTCTACTTATCTTTTTTTGTTTTTGTTCTTTATTTTCACTGAATGGTTCCCCCATTTAAAGCGTACACTAGATTCAAAAGTTAGACGTTTCACCAGCAAGATTTATAATCCTTTCCAAAGAATTTGTTTTTGGCCAGACATTTTCTAACATAAAGGATGGCAGATACTGTGTGTTGACACAAGCTTGTCTAGGATTCAAGGAAGCTGACTATTTTTTAAAGCCTCTCTCTCTGTACTGAAGTCATCTCTGTCTCTCTCCGTGTTGACGTCATATCTCTATCTGTACTGAAGGCATCTCTGTCTCTCTCCGTGTTGACGTCATATCTCTATCTGTACTGAAGGCATCTCTGTCTCTCTCCGTGTTGACGTCATATCTATCTGTGCTGAAGTCATCTCTGTCTCTCTCCGTGTTGACGTCATATCTCTATCTGTACTGAAGTCATCTCTGTCTCTCTCCGTGTTGACGTCATATCTCTCTCTGTACTGAAGTCATCTCTGTCTCTCTCCGTGTTGACGTCATATCTCTCTCTGTACTGAAGTCATCTCTGTCTCTCTCCGTGTTGACGTCATATCTCTCTCTGTACTGAAGTCATCTCTGTCTCTCTCCGTGTTGACGTCATATCTCTCTCTGTACTGAAGTCATCTCTGTCTCTCTCCGTGTTGACGTCATATCTCTATCTGTGCTGAAGTCACCTCTGTCTCTCTCCGTGTTGACGTCATATCTCTCTGTGCTGAAGTCATCTCTGTCTCTCTCCGTGTTGACGTCATATCTCTCTCTGTACTGAAGTCATCTCTGTCTCTCTCCGTGTTGACGTCATATCTCTCTCTGTACTGAAGTCATCTCTGTCTCTCCGTGTTGACGTCATATCTCTATCTGTGCTGAAGTCATCTCTGTCTCTCTCCGTGTTGACGTCATATCTCTATCTGTGCTGAAGTCATCTCTGTCTCTCTCCGTGTTGACGTCATATCTCTCTGTGCTGAAGTCATCTCTGTCTCTCTCCGTGTTGACGTCATATCTCTCTCTGTACTGAAGTCATCTCTGTCTCTCTCCGTGTTGACGTCATATCTCTCTCTGTACTGAAGTCATCTCTGTCTCTCTCCGTGTTGACGTCATATCTCTCTCTGTGCTGAAGTCATCTCTGTCTCTCTCCGTGTTGACGTCATATCTCTCTCTGTACTGAAGTCATCTCTGTCTCTCTCCGTGTTGACGTCATATCTCTCTGTACTGAAGTCATCTCTCTCTGTTTCTCTCATTTATCTGTTTGCCTGAAAATATACGGGTTTTCTGCTGACCAAACTTCGCACACATCTCTGCGTGTTGCTTTCATTCACTTGTTTTCAAAAGCGGAACAAAGCATCTTATCAGACAGTGTAAACATTATGATACGCAGTTTCAATACCTTTTTTCCTCAAATCTCTTTGTAATTGTGTTCAGTAAACAAGACTGGTACAAATTTACAGCAAATGCTATTTGAACAACACATTCCGGTTGACATACATGACTCGTTGAACACACAAGTTGTTCCACGTACAATACATGTAAAGAAGAAACCAAGTAGAATTTTTAATAGTTCACACGTTTGCTAAAATTAACACATACATTTGAAATATTTAAAATTGCAACTTTTGTTGTTGAATCCCACACTAGCAGGAACATATAAAATTACCGATTTAATAAACCCAATATAAACCGGCTAACCACCTTTTTTTGGATCTTTGCCTAATAGAGGATGATCTGCCCTTTTCCCGAATAGCAAACATGGCCAGATGTAATATAGAATCCACAGGATGCTGGAAGCTGTCCCCAGGGATACTTTTCCATTCACCCATTAATATTGTATTTAGCGTAATAAGGGAGGTAGGCAGGCAGAGGAACGTGGAGGTGAATGTGTCTTTCAAATTCATTCTGCAGATGATCAGCTAGATTGAGATCTGGAGATTGTGCTGGTCCTGGAAGATACCCGAATCTTCTTCATGTTCCTCAAATTATGAATGCACAATGTGTGCATGGTGGGTGGGATCATTAACGTCTTGGAGGTAGCCGTCATCATCCAGGTACACATGGAGCATTTGATCAGGATGATGCTGAGATAAGCTTTGGCATTCATTTCGCCTTCTGAGGGCCCCCCCCAGGAAATGCCAGTAAAATATGCCTCAAACCCCGACTCCGCCATCAGAGGTCCGAAGAGTTAGGACCACGCGAGAGGTTCAGTGGCCGGAGTGGTTTTCTTCAAATCTTTATTCTCCCATCTGTACAAAAAGGGGGTGAAGTGCCAGTAGTCAGGGCACCACTTTTCGCCAGCCTTTAGTCCACTATCTGCGCTCCTCATACCTTACAAGGCATCTTCTCCAGTGGTTTATACAATGGCCACATACCATTGTAGTCCACTTGTTGCAACGTTCTTCCAAAAGTACAGTCGGAGCTTCGTGCGGATGTTCCGGAAATGAATGTTCCTGCAAGTTGCTTGACAACGGTTTGGCTTTACTATCCTGTCCAACCGCCCCTTTTCACTGTGTCTGCGGCCACAGTTCCCCAATCACAGCAGACACTTTCTTCATCTTCTGCCATTGCTGGTAAACTCGAATGACTGATGACCAGCTCACCAACAAAACTGTCTTGGCCACTTTGGCACCTGCTAAACGTAAAGCCACTGTCATTCCTCGTTCGAACACTGCAATGTCTTTGCCTCCCCCCATCTTTGTTAGACTGACTACAAATGTGCTTTTCCAAGTCATATATAGTACCTCAGGGATCACCTGTCATATCACGAGGTTAACCTTAGCTCAAGTTTAAGAATCTTATTTTTTTTTGTTTTTTCCTCTACAATGCTTATCCCATTTTCTTCCAGAAAGGAAGCATATCTTGCAAGAAGCAGGCATGTCCGCTCCTCAATTGTCCGCCGGAAAAAACACTTCACCCCAGAGAAAAGGGCTGTCCCAAATGCAAAGGTAAATTGAATTAATGTTTCACGAGTAATAAAATTTAAGAATCCTTGTTTCTGTTTGCACAAACCAATTGTAAACATTTGTAATATTAATATCTATTCATTTAATTCGAATTTAACATGTTTGTTTGTTTGTTTGTTTGTCAATCCTTGCAAGGGAAATTTAGTGTCACTGTTTTCCGCTAGAGAGCGCTATCCTGTGCCAACGTTTAATATTCGCTCGTTCAAAATGAGGAAAAAAAAAAATTTTTTTTTTCTCTCTCTCTCTTTTTTTTTTCGTTTGAATACGTGAGAAAGAATTTATCCTTTTCTGTTATTAAAATCGCATAAATTGATGGGGATAGAAACATGCAATTGCTTAGAAATAGTGTTTTGTAAGCTGGTTGGAATATTTTCGCCTTACTTTATTATTTTATTATTATTATTATTATTATTATTATTTATTATTATTATTTATTATTATTATTATTATTATTATTATTTTACCTTTATAATCATGGTGAATTTCTTCGCGTTAAGCGTGAGAAGCTGAAACATTTTTAACCAACAAAAAGGAAGCAAATCTAGTAAGAAGCAGGTGCGTTCGCTTTGTCGCCATCAGCCGTGTTAATACTTCAATGTTTTTGTTTTACAATTAATTCCTGAATATTTAGTTCGCTGACAGTGAGTACCTGCCTACCTCTTTGTCATCAGTAAGCGTAATTTAGAACACAGCGAGCCACCGAGTTGAGTGAATACCAAGAAGTGTCGCTGCTGTCGTTTTTCATTGGACGCGTCATAGATTTCCAGAGCGATTTACCTGATAAAGTAAATGAAGCCGGTAATTTGGAGTGTTTAAAAGCCAGGCGTATTTAACATCTTCTATGCAAGAGCTTTCTGTGGTAAACTTATGGCCTCTGTTAATCAACTATATAATTGTGTGAGCTTATTGGCGCGCTGCAAAATACGATGGCAAAGTTGCAATAGACATCGCTATCGTGAGCAATAGTAGGAAAACGTGGTTGTTCAAAATAGACTGATTTTAACTGTGCGTAGTGCGCGATTGCTGCATTTCTGAAGAAAAGTGAACACTATTAATGAGGTACGATTATTTTAGGGGGGACGCGTACGAGATGAGGGCTTCGTCCTAATACCAGATGAGGATTAGTAACAGCGAGTACGCGGACTAGGACAAACTCACAGGAGCACCACTGCGCGTCTACAGCCACCACTAGAACTCCCGTGGAGTTTGCCTGCAACTTCCGCTGTTGAGACGCAGAACTGCTCGCTTGGCATTTTATGCATGATCTTTCTTTTTTTTTTTGTTTTCTAATACATAAAAAAGGAACCCTTCCGAATTTTGTATATGAGAGAGAGAGAGAGAGAGAGAGAGAGAGATGATGATGATGATGATGTCAGTACAGAGAGAGAGAAAGACGACGACGTCAGTGCAGAGATAGAGAGAGATGACGTCAGTACAAAGAGAGAGAGTTGACGTCAGTACAGAGAGCGATGACGTCAGCACAGAGAGAGAGAGAGAGAGAGATGATGATGTGATGATGTTGATGTGATCAGAGAGAGAGACGAGAGAGTCAGTACAGAGAGAGAGAAAGACGACGACGTCAGTGCAGAGAGAGAGAGATGACGTCAGTACAGAGAGAGATGACGTCAGTACAGAGAGAGAGATGACGTCAGTACATAGAGAGAGAGATGACGTCAGTACAGAGAGAGAGAGCACCATCTGTATCACAGCTTGTATAACAATACTGTCTGTTTTGAGATGACTCTCGGTTTCTTCTTTGCAGGATCTCGGAAGATCTTCGACAGTTTAGGCATATGCTTCTTCCAAAACAAAGTGTATAATGAAAATGATGTTGTGCAGCCCGACGAATGCACAAACTGCACGTGCCATGTGAGTTAATTTCACTGCTTTCGATTCTTTGAAAAAGAAAATTTCCATTTTGTTATGCATTTAACCCCGCGTCCATTCATGGACCTTGTATTATCCTCTACATTCGTAAGAACTGTGAGAGTAACGCATAAATATTCAGTAGCACAATAGTTATAATAATAATTAAAATAAAAAAAAAAAAACGAACCCCACTTTTCCTGCACCCGTCTCCCTGAAAAGAGACATCCCGGGGGTGTTCCTGAAATGGCACCGTTTTGAAGAAAAGCGCCATTGGCGAGCAACTTTCGTTCTGTGGCGACTTAGAAGGGACCGATCCCACGCGAGCGAGCATCGTATTGTTACGCTCTGCTGGCGTAGATAACAACAGATCCCAGCTCATATTTCGTGCTAAATTTAATATTATTATTTGCAAGCTATCGCCCTGTAAGACACCAGTTCCCCTGCAAAGTACGACCTGTTTTCCCTGTTTTACCATTGAAGGAACCACACGGGCAATCCGAATTCTTTCCTGGCCACAAGTTGGAATTTCTATTTTAATTTCACTCTCTGTCAAGTGCATGCGAAAAACAACTTAACGCGTAGCTAAGAGATACTTGAGGGACCTCGTACGCTGCATAAATCACGGCCAGGGCGTGCTGATAACGTATAGATGGAGCACTATACAAAGTTTCAAGGAATGCGACGCCCATGACGACATATAGTTTCTACCTGCTAGGTACCGTAACATGGTTAAAACTATCATAATGCGATTTCATGTTCATTTTTCTAATTTTCATTCCCCGTGTGATTTACTTTCACCTGCGATTATAATTTAAATATCAAGCTTAAAAATTCAATTACACACATTAATCTCGCTCTATCGACTCCCAATTAACCGACTTTTCGATTATCCGGCTAATTATGCAAGTAAGAATAATTAACATTCACAAAACCCTTGCCGAATCTGTAGTGAACTTTTCGTATTTACATTGTTCAGTCGATCTTAAACGCCCTTTTATTTTACGTATTTATTTATTTATTATTGAAAAAAGTTTTGTTTCCTTATATATCATTAAATGTAATAATAATTTTGTTTGTTTTTTTGTTGTTGTTGCATACTTTACATTATATTAACGTTGACTGTAGCCCGACTTTTCAAACGCTTCCGAGTAGATTCAGGACAGGCCCAGGATACATACAACAATCAAGAGTAAAACATCACCATTTTATAACGATTTAAAATGGACAGTCCGGGAAAAGGGGGGGGGAATACAAAGTAGCAGCAACTTAGTCATTCTTGAACGGCGATCAAAACTAATACACATGTTTTGACATGTCTGATATCTCTTTTGTTTGATTTATCTGTCTGCAATTCTATCGTACCGCTCAGAACGACACCCTGATCTGTGACGTCACATCCTGTCCTGTCCTGATATGTCCAGAGAACCAGCGCTACCGGTCCGACGGAAGTTGCTGTTGGAAGTGCAGAGTGCACGCGCTGACCGGCTGTCACGCTGACGGGAGAATATACGGGGTGAACTTCATTTCCTCTTTTTTATACCAGCACCAAGTCAGAATTTAAATAGTTAGAAAAGTCTTCATAATATAGCAGGCACACACACACACACACACACCAACACATTCTCTAAACGGTTAACTAATTTCTAATGGGTAGATAACTCGCTTTTCTTTTTTTTTTGGTACGCATGACTTGTCGAAGATGGTGTCATGACTTTGGTGTCTGATTATTATTATTATTATTATTATTATTATTATTATTATTATTATTATTATTATTATTATTATTTATTTTTTTTACCTAGAAAGTAGAATTGTTAAATAGATGTAAGCATTAAAAAAAAAGGAGTGTTCTGTTTATCTTTTAGGGGACTTTATTAGAAAAAAAAACAACAACAACCAGTTGACAGAATGAACTGTCGATAGTGGTGTTGAGGTGGGGTGTGGTGGGGGTATTCCCTTTTTTTCGTCTGGTGAAACTAGAGTGTGAGTTTGCCTGTCCTATCTTATTTCTGCTTCTCTTGTTAGTTTTGTAAGGTAGCTGCAACTATAGCAGGATTTCCTAGCCAACACAGATTCCGGTCTGAGCGAGGCAGCCCGCCCGAAAGCCTTCACCACCGCGGTTATGAGAAACTACCCGGCAACGTCGCCGGGTAGCGACCGCCCGTGGAGAATTATTCGATCGCTCGCTCACTCGCTGCCCCACCCACCCGCTAACAAACCCGTAGCGACCGTCTCGTTATAAAAAACGGGCTGCTGCTGGCGAGGTGTGCTCACAAATGACGTTTATTGACCCCATACTTGTTGTTTTTTAAAACCGTGAGTGACCGACTTCCTTCTTTAAAACCCCCCCTTTTTTTTGTTAGAGCAAAAAAAGGGGTGAGAGAAACAAAAACAAAGGAAGATCCAACGGTTCCAGTGAAGTATTGTGCGTGACATTCCAAAAGCGAATTAACGGAAAGCCTCATCGATGTAATCCGAACGTAGACCGTTTAAAATTCACTCGATTTATACCGAAAACAAAACCTCTTCTGTTGAGAGACCGTATATCTACAAAACCAAGGCTTCTAGAAGACCGCTGGTTCCAACGGGTGACAAATTTGGAAATTAATGCATTCTATTAACAGTTTGCTAATAAAAATTACGTATGAAACGTACGATAAGCAGAATTTCAGGTTTCAAATTGGATTTTATTTATCATTAAACTTGTGGAATGGAAGCAGTAAGTTGTCTAGTCTTCTCGGATGTCCCTTGACACCAGATGACACTACCTAAAAGCGAGTAGGAAGCAGCTTCTACCTTTACTATAAACAAACTCTGGCGCCCAGGTGTTCGCGGCCATCTTAGATTACGAGAGTCGACGATTATTATTATTATTATTATTATTATTATTATTATTATTATTAATCATTCATTCTTAAATCAGTGGTCGTAAAATTGCCATATACTGTTTTCTTCCGCCAATAAAAATTCTAGAAAGGAAGGTTAAAAAGGGAATAATTTATCAACATAGTTCAACAAATTATCTCTTTAAAAGCTTCAGATGGAAAGTGTTAACTAGATTATTCATCATATCGATAGATACAGACCAGACGTTTTTAAAGGTTAGTTAACCCTTTTATTCTTTATTTTGCATGTTAGCCATCAGATCGATTTTTTCTTCTTCCTTTTTTAAATAGAAAATTAGTAAATTGCAGGATTTTCTCACGTGCTTAATTTTTGTTCTCTCTAAGACTTTTTTTTTTTTTTTTTTTTTTTTTTGTTTTCTATACTGTACTGGCGACAGTGGACAGGAATCTACTACTCTCTGTTTTCAGCACGGCCAGTCGTGGAAGGTGAACGTCTGCACCACGTGTACCTGCCGAAACGGCGTCAGGAAATGTACACACGAACAGTGCAACAATGCACTCCAGTGTCCAAAGGTGATTATATATATTTCGTCTCAACACGGCCAGATTACAGACGAGTACGTGCACACAACGCGCTCGACAAAGATTTAATACTTGCCGAGTAGTTTTCTCGCAAACCCTGTACGTAGGGACGTGTGTTCAGACTGGCTAAAAAATTACCTTCGAGAGAAACAAAAGAGCTTCACGAGGAAAAATCACTCCTTTTTTGGGGGGGGTGGTGGTGGTTGCGTCCGTGCTTTATCATCTGCAATAGCATCAACCTGGAAGCTAATTTGTTCTCACAACAGGGAAGAGGTTCCTTTTTATTGTTTTGTTACGTTGAGCTTGCGTGAAATCACGTGTCGGTGGCTGAGTTATTGAACTGTTAGCGAGTAGTTAGTTCTGCTGCCGCGGGTTAGATGGGGGCGCTCCCGCATCGACTGGGCGCGCTGTACGTTATCACCTGAAACAAAGGGAGGAGGCACGAGCGTCTAAGAAAAGGGACCAGGCAATCAACCAACCGCTGTCTCGGAGAGAGAGAGAGAGAGAGAGAGATGACGTCAGAAAGAGAGAGAGATGACATCAGAAAGAGAGAGAGAGATGACGTCAGAAAGAGAGAGAGATGACATCAGAAAGAGAGAGAGAGATGACATCAGAAAGAGAGAGAGAGATGACGTCAGAAAGAGAGAGATGACATCAGAGAGAGAGATGACATCAGAAAGAGAGAGAGATGACATCAGAAAGAGAGAGAGAGAGATGACATCAGAAAGAGATAGAGAGATGACGTCAGAAAGAGAGAGATGACATCAGAGAGAGAGATGACATCAGAAAGAGAGAGATGATCAGTCAGAGAGAGAGAGAGATCAGAAGAGAGAGAGATGACATCAGAAAGAGAGAGAGATGACATCAGAGAGAGAGATGACGTCAGAAAGAGAGAGATAGATGACATCAGAGATATATATTCAAATTTAAAAAAAAAAGGCATCGATCAGTTCGTCAATCCACTTCTAAAGGAGCCCGCAGGATGAGAACTGGCGGGTGTCGCCAGTTCAGAAGACTACGTTCTCTGTAAGAATACCTAATTTCCAGAATTATCTTATCAGTGAACAAAACCCCTTCTAACTCGGTAAAATGCGTTTTCGCACGGCACTTGCTATTAGACTTTATACGATATTTCAATGTTACATTAGCCCCCTTCCCTCCGAGTGAATATTAACGAAGGATTAATCGCATATCGAAGTTAATTAATTATTTTTTAAAAAATACATACAAAATATATACATGTTAGTAAAGTACGTGATGCATCATCAGCCTTTGATTCATATATCCTTAGCGGATAATAAAAATAGTATGAATTGAGTCTTTCTTCTGTCCGGAGATGATATTATTGCCATTATTTGCAGGGTTTCAAGTTACAGTTTACACCAGACACCTGTTGTCCTTCGTGCGCTGAAGGTAAGTTGTATTTTAATTTGCTCGCGCGCGTGTTCTGGCAGTTCGTTTTGGGTTTTATCTGAAAATAACCAATTTACCGACGACTCCGCTAAAGACTTGTTTGTTATCGCGAGGTTAATCCTGTTACTAAACTCGACACCGGGAATGGAAGTGGGTTCCCACACCCGGACGTCGATCTCCGCAACCTCCAACAGTAAAAGATAATTTTCGTCAATTGCCTCTCCGACTTTATACATATTACCTGAGATCTGTTCGTTCGTTGTAAACTCCATCCTCTGTATCTGGTCAGACATTGCGGTGTTTGTGTTTGGATCAGAACATTTTGGTGTCTGCATTTTTTTGTTGTTGCAATATATAAAGTTTCCTAATCATTTAATGGTTGTTACCTTTGACGTTTACCTGCCAATGGAAGAGATGGAGAACGTGGTAAAAGTAGCGTTGTTCTCGTTTGTTTTACAGAGGCTGTGTGCACGGTATTCGGCGATCCACATTATCGAACTTTTGACGGGAAAATCTACAACTTCCAGGGTCACTGTAAGTACATTCTCTCGGAGGACTGCGTCCGCAAGACGTTCAGTATCAAGGTGCAGAACGACGCCCGGCTGACGTCGGGCTTCTCCTGGACCCGCCGGGTCACCGTCTTCCTCGGCAAGGACAAGATCACGCTGCAGCAGAACCTCGTGGTGAAGGTCAACAGGCGAAGGGCGAAGCTGCCGGTGAGGAAACGCGCCGACTTCTCCATCCGGCAGGAGGGACACTTCGTGGTGCTGAAGACCGCCGCCAGGGTGGAAGTGGTGTGGGACGGCGACAGCTTCCTGGAAATCACCATGCCCGGGTCCTACAAAGGACAGCTGTGCGGGCTCTGCGGGAACTACAACGGGAACACCACGGACGACCTGACCGGTCGTGACGGCGTCGTCCACTTCAACCAGAGGGAATTCGGGGACACGTGGCGCGTGGGCAGCCGCTTCGCCTGCCGGAACAGGCCGAAGCTGCGGAGTCTGGAGTCCCCTTGCAGAAAGGATTTCCGTTCGCGCAAGCGCGCTCACCGCGAGTGTCGCATTCTGACGAGCGACGTGTTCTCCGAGTGTCGCAAAAGGGTGGACGTTCAAATGTATTATAGGTGAGTATTTAGGGACCTGCTACCCTCTACCAGCAGCGCGCCCACATGACTGTAGGAACGTGGCGGCGCGGGTTCGTTTCCCTTGAACTTTTGTCAAACGTCGTGAGAAAGAAGGAAAGAAAACCCCGCAAATCTATTAAATTGACTCGAATTATCTCCCCTTGTAGTTTTATTTAAAAATTTGTTAAATATCTTAAAATTAGATATTGGGTGATACTGAAGCGTCTTTTCTTTTTTGTTCCTCCTTTTAAATGGTAATTCTCCCTTGTTTCTTTGCACAGATCTTGTGCTATGGATATGTGTGACTGCCCCAAATCTAAGCTCTGTTCCTGCGAATCTCTTCTCGCGTACTCTCGAGCATGTGCGAGAGAGGGCGTGGTCGTGTCACAGGAGAAATATGGCCACTGTAAAGGTAAGATACTGACTATATCCAATTATTATTGCATGCATATCATTCATTGTTTTTTTTTTATTTAAAAAAATGGAAACCCAAACATTATTGCTTAATTGTTTGAAATTAAATATAATTTGATATAACAACTTGAAGAACATTGCAGTGAAAATTACTTTAGGTGAAGGAGAAAATTTTACTGTCATTTTATAGTTATAAAATGTCAAAAATAATAACTATATCCAAGAGTTCTTATCGCAAAATATTAAAGAAAGTCAGTGAGTACTTAATTTGCATTTAAAAATTTTAAATTTATTTTACTATTAAATAAATGCTTATACACCATTCAAAATTTGCTAGGGATTAAATTAATATCAACAGACCATGAATATTATATATAATACTAGTACAATTTACTTTCTGTCTGTAATCCTAATCACCTTTTTGGGATCATCAAATGCTTTGTGACCAAATCTCCTCCATAGCATCGAGATTTGAGATACACATGAATATAGTATGTCAGTGTTTGCATACTGTCATTTTGCCATTTAAGTACTTCATTGCCAAATTGCTCATTTTTAAAATGTTGGTTGATACAAAATGGACCAACAGTGACAGAGATAACAACTAATGGCCAAAGAACTTTCCAGAGAGATTGGTATGTTAGAGACTGGAGGAAGTCAGTATCATTAGGCAGGTAAGCTTTGTGTAAGCCAGAGTGAAATTTCTAGAGGCTGGACTTGGCATTAAACTTTTGGCTATGTTGCTGGACAACATGATGGTGGTCGATCTAACTCAACAACACATTGCTAAGATCACTTTGTGGTCTTGAAAATGGGAAGAAACCACTTTTAGACAACAACTCAGTTGAAATCTGACCATCAAAATCCATCACTTGTTGATGTCTCCATCTGATTTGGTTTAATGGTATGCAGTCAAGAAAAGCATGTATCCATATACTGTTAACCATGGGCCACAGCAGGGTGCTGCAGGATTGGACGGTAGACCATGAAGGGTAGAATATCAGAGACAGGACTCCTGTACCTTTTCACAGACAAGTCCACATTTTTGTCTGGCCTTTACAGATTGACATGGAAGAGCTTTAAAGATGTCAACATTGCTGGATATGACTGCTATGGAGGTGGGTCATTGTTGGTGTGTCAAGGGATTAGCTAGAATGCCTTGACTGCCTTCCATTTTTTTCCAGAATAGCATCATGACAGGTTTAAGGTGCCTGTGGCCATACACTATTACTTCATTTTCATGGATGATAAAGTCATTCACATCATGCTCACTTGGAGCAGGAGACAATTGTTTCCATTGAGTTGCCAGCTCTTTCTCCAGACTTTAGTTCAATTGAACATGTTTGAAACTCATTCAGATTGCCATCGCAAATGTCTTGTGCAACCACGAACTTTTCAGGAACTTAGTGATGCTTGTCAAAAAAAAATAAAATGGGATGATCTGGCCTAGATCAACATTTAAAGACTTACCAGGGGCATGAGGTATTAGTGCTGAGTTGTCATTTTTACTAGAGGCTTTTCAGATTTTGCACTTTCTTGATAATTAAATTTTTTCCTGCTTTTGAAGAGTCTTTTCTTGACCCATTGTGACATCTTAATTTACACATTCCGACTTTGCTTTCTAAATAGCACCAAACAACATTATGACATTGTATTCCTTAGCTATATTCTTTCATGTATTACTGTATTAGTTGTGAATTTTTAAAAAACACTGAGGATGACTGAATAAAGACTATATTTTGTTGTTTTTTTATTTAGAGTTCTTCAGATTAAAAAAAAAATCATCTGGTTATCTCCCTTTTTGGTTCTCACATAAGGCGTGTTATTTCCATATTAAGTCAGTTAAAGCAAGTATCTAATTATATAATTATGAGGTGGTGAAAATGATTTGTAAGTTATAGGCAATTTTGAGGATTCATTCAACATTGTTATACTGCATTTTTCCCCCTCTTATGTAAGGATAATTAATTACCTGTGTTTTGCGAATTCTATGTTGCATGCAACCTGTAGTTTTTTTGTGTTTTTGTTTTGTTTGAAAATCACAGACATTTTCAGTTTAGTTGCTCCAGTGATATAGGAAGCCATCATGGCCTGTACATAGCACTTAGGAAAAAGAACTGCTCATCAACTTGAATTTTAAATTAGTTTACCATGACTATTAACAACTATCACTGGTAATTTATTTAATTATTTTACAATTCTTTTGCTAAAACTTATCTTTTCGAATATTAAGATGTGCTGACAGTTTATAGCAATAATTATGTCCTCTAGTATTTTAAGCTGCAAATAAATAAAAAAGAATATGTGAAACTGTCTAATATTTTTGAATGTTCTTTGGATTTTAATTATTGGCAGCAGAAAGTAGGTGCCCCAAAATGGTGTGAACACCTGTCTAAATGTTGAACAGGATTGGCTCCCAGTGGAATGAATGCTAGTTGTGGTCATCGGCCTCAGTTGGCATAAAATCTCAGTTTTTAACACAATATAAGAAGATATTTTTTAAACAACTCAGTAAATTGTTCACTAATGTAGTTGCAGTGCTGCACTATATAAAAGGTTTATAATTAAGCTTATTTACTACTTTTCACTTATTTTGCTTAATTGTGTTGGTTGGATTTGTTGTGGGTGCCTTCATTTAGATGAACGATTATACCAAGAATACCAATCTACATGCTATTTAGTGCCATGCACAACTGTGAGGCACACAATTGTTTGTGGTCTTTTTGACAGGAGAGTCATACATGTTTATAGAACAGAAAATTTAGGTTGACTGAAATGTCCTTGAAAGCATTTTCAACTTTGAAATAAATTAAGTTTGGTTATTAGCAGGTGTCAACAGTAATAATGAATACTGCACAAAAGTTTCTCACATTAATTGTTTTTAGGTTTATTCAGGAAACCTCTCTTTCTCGTTTCTCTGGGCTCCATGCATAAGACTATGATGGCTTTCTGTCTCTCTGTTATAAAAGCACTTAATTAAAGAAATGATTCTATGGAAGAACCACTCAGGAAGAATTTGTTGTTTTGTTTGTTTTTTTTTTTTTTTTTTTTGTAGACATGACCTGTCCTAAGGGAGCAGTGTTCGATAACTGTGGCCCAGCATGTGCTAGGACATGCAGTAACATCAACAAAGTGGATCGGTCCTGTTTCCGGAAGCCATGTGTACGAGGGTGCCACTGTCCAGCTGGAACTGTTTTCCATGAAGGCCGCTGTATATCTGCTCACCACTGTCCGAAACATCAACTGACAAACTAGGACAGTGTATTACATATGTGTATTTATTTTCAGTTCCTTCCATCTCTTTTTTTCCCCAGATCTATCTAAAATCTAGACAGAATACAGGAAAAAAAGAAAAACAAACCGGGCAACCCCACACAGTAGCAGCTGACAGTCGGGACTCTGTCACAGCATAAAACTTGATAATTAAGTAAAATAGATTTACAAAGTCATGCAGATGCTGAAAATGTGAAACTTACCAAACTTGAATTTGTAGTACTGGTGGTTAATTACTGAATATACTTTCATTTTTTTCTAAATTATTTAATGTTTGCAAAGCTCTTGGTTAGATGTTTTGTCTTTATAGAGATGGTGGCTGGTGCACTTTAGGTTTATGGTTTTTTTTAAACTTCACTGGGACTTTTAACTTACTTACTCAGCACTAGTTTTCCAGGAAATCGTAGAATTCAAGCAGCATGAATTATGTCATTGTGTAGTGTTGTTGAACTATGCAGATTTTCTACTCTTCTAAAGCATTAACTGTTTATTAAAAAAAAAAAAACAACAGATGTTTGTCGAGTAAAACTGACTTAACTTAAATAAGATTCAAAATATAACTAACAGAATCGGCTCATTGAGAAGCTTTATTATTATTTGGTCTACACTTAATTTCATGGATTTAACGTGAACTATAGGAAAAAGTCTGACTTGCTAACATTATAAATTGTCATCTGATAAATTTACATTAACTCTTCATATTTCATATACTTTCAGTTTTTATCTTCTTTATATCACCTGGGATGTATTAACACCCCAGCCTAGAAGCACTAGTATTTCTGTTAGTCACACACACACACACACACACACACACACACACACTGATGCGAAAACAAGTGAGATTGGGCTGATGTGGATTTGTTGTCTCAAATGGTTGTTATATTGATGAGGAATGTAATGTGTGCCACAGCTCTGGCTCAACCTGTGCTGAGTAATACAGATTGGAAGAGTAGTAGGTTTGTAAATGTAACCCTGGTGGTATACAGAGGAGTTAGGGTTTAATAAACAGTGACAAGTTTTTTTTTTTGTCTATTTAAATTTTCACGAAAAATAATTACTGTATCAACTTAGTACTTTATTTTATTACTGAGTGATGGAGGTCTCCATTGGTGATATTTGTCGTAAACTATTACGCTGAGTTTAATTTTCGCATTTGCCCCGAGGGAATGTATAAAACTTTTCGAAGGTGGTTTTATGACACGAGTTCTCTCCCTTACCTTTCTTGTGCGAGTTCTAATTGAAAATGCCTCCTTGCTTTTATTTTAGACTCTTTAAATTCTAAAAGAATTCCCCAATGCTGAAAAAGTTCTCTCTCTCTCTCTCTCCTATAGGAAGGCATATTATAGAAACTGAATTGCAGATTAATGTTTTAAAATGCCAGTTACCAAATTCATTTTAAATGTTGACCCTGAATAATAACTCATTGGTATTTATATTTCTGATGCAAATCTAAGAAATATAAACAAACTTATTCATGAACATTGAAGTATGATAACCGGCTAAGCTCGTGCTTGTTCCACACGTGCCCGGTGTTCAGATTATTCTTTTAGAATGGTTAAAAAAGAACTCGGTAGTCTAGTTAAACTTGCTGGAGGGCAGAAAAAGAAATCTAATAAAGGTATTTAAAATTAGAGGGGCAGTCCATTAAAATAACAAAAAAACAAAAAAAAAAACAAGCTATTTCCTTAGCTCTGCCAGTTTGCGGGTACCAGTTATGTTGTGTTTTATTTGGCTCTCTTTGTTCTCATAAGTGAGTCAAGTGTTGTCCTACATGCATCTTTAAAAAAGGAAAAAAAAAAAATATTCTGTTCTTAGATATCGAAAAAAAAATTCTCTTGCTGGCAAAAAACAAAATAATAATAATAATAATAATAATAATAATAATAATAATAATAACATAACAACAACAACAACAAATAGGCGGGATATGGCAATAATTTATTGAGATTTACTGTATTTCAAGAAATGTAAATCTAAGCTATTCAGCAAATTATTTTTAAAACAATAGGACGTTAACAGTAGGTGTTATAATTTTAAAAAGTTAGGCCCCTTGGAGATTAACTAGAAAAAAAGAATGAAATTATACTACTATGTTGGGAAACATTTAATTTTGGTCTAGTAAGATTTAAGCGAGCTTTCCCACAATGTAACGAACAAACACTGCTTGTTCTGCATTTTGGGGTCAGTACTGCATTGTTTGAGAGAGGTGCTTTATTAATATTTAGTGACAAAAGTCACATTTTTAAGATGATGCATAAACTTATTTCTCAGTATATTTCCCTTGAGTAGTAGCTTCACTCTGCAACAGCTGAATAAGAATATAGCGTGTGGTAAATACCCATTTTCTTTTGCATTACAATCCTCAGTAGTAACAGATGCTGAGTTTTTAAATGGAAAACAAAAAAAAATTTTAAAGAAAAAAGAAAGCAGCAAGTTTTATAAAATGATAATTTAGGTGCAATATGTTTAGCCAGTTGTGTGTGCATTAAAAGTTTGTATGAAATTAACAATCCCATTAATGTAAATAGTTTAACATGTATTAATATATGTAAAAACCTTGTAACTTTGGTATTTTAAAATGTTAATCTTTGTATCTACAAAATATTCTCTCCTTTTTTTTTTTTTACTTATTTTAAAATTCTGTCTTTAATACATACTGCTTTGTATATATGTATATAATGTTCATATTTCAGAAGTTACCTACTAATGAAATATAAGTGCAAAAAACTATACAGGCTATATTTTTTTTTATAGACAACAGTAAGGGTAAAACAGTTTATAATATTCCAACCGAATAATCATGGAAGAAAATACAGTAAAGCTTGAAGATTAACAGTGGTAGGTGAAAAAACACTTGGTGCATGTCGTTCAAATCATGGAGCCAGAAGTGACGATCGGAATAATAGCATAATGGCTGCTGTTAAAAAACACCTGGATATTCACATGTCTGGTGACCTGTTTAATGTTGTGTCTGTTTTTCTTGCGGTAGTAGAATGTACAGTTAAATAAGAATTACCTGATGTTTCTTCTACATGTAACAAAACACTTGACCTAAGATGCAAACTGATTTTATATTGACTGTTTGGCACTTGAGCTTTGGTTGACCACTTTTGTTACCTGGTGTAGAGAGCTAATATTTTAACACGCTGGAAGAAATGTAAAATTGTTGTGCAAAAGAGTTATATTAAAAAAAAAAACAAACAAAAAGGAACTGAAGGGCAAAAATTAACCACTTTACATCTGATTGTAAATAATGGAATAATGCACCATATAAATGGCATACAAAACCTTAAGCAACTTGTTTACAAATATAACTTATTAAAAGCTGCTCCTTTTTTTTTTAAGTGTAGATTTATGTAATGTATGTAAAACTGGCGTCTAATTAGAATCATTCAGAAATGGCCTGCAGCATTTCTGAGTACACATAAATATTATACATACCCACTATTGAAAAACACGCAGGGACACCTGTAAAAGCAGTGGTGGTGATAAAGGTGTGACATTCTTACTGCTTATGACTAGCAGCACTATCATTACCACTACCAGACAAAAAACCACATTGGTAAATTTACGATGTGTACTGCAGAAGATCATCCAAAATAAACCAGCCACAGATGCCAACATAGTTCTTATCACCATTCAGTTTTGCTAATGCTTACCTCCTTTCAAGATGATGATTGTGACATTTTAGTGGATGTACCTTCCCTCCGCCCACTGTAGCACTAGGCATTTTATGATGAGTCCTGGCTAATTTTGATGAATTACACATCAGTGTAATTGTCCTTTATTTATATGCAGTAATAACTACTGATATAGGATTGTGTAATGTATTTAAAATAAAAAAAAAAAAGAAGTTTGTATCTGTTTGAATTTTCTAATTGTATTTTTGACTCCTTGCTGTTCAGTTTGTGATGTGATATATCTTATTTATTCTTGTATTGTTTGTGAATAATTGTGAAAAAGCTGATATGAAGTACACACACATTATATATATATATATATATATATAATGTATATATATAATATATAATGGTGAACTATCTCCCCAATCCCCTCCAGTTTAGGGTGGGGAAGATGGTAAAAATGACAGTTGCATGTGCTATTTTTGAGAAATTTTTCAATGGTTTTCACAAGTTAAATTCGATAAAATTGCACACACTGATGTAATTATATATTACCTTATTTATTTTCAATTTTTATAAGATTTACTTTTCACTTATTATTTTAAAGCACCTATTAAAAATATCTCAAGGCTTTTCCTTGCATTTCGTCATTATATGTATATATATATATAGATATGTGTGTGTATATATATATATATATATAATAATTTTTTTTTTTTTGCTTGCTTTAATCTCAAAATTATTACTTTGCTCAATTTTGGGAGGGTCTTTAAAATATCAGTGCATGGGAAATAATATTGAACGGATGCGTGGGTGGAGTATATTTATCTCCCTTGACTAAAAATTCGAAAAATAAAGGAAAATATCTAGTTTCAAGACTGGTGATAAATGTATAAACTTTATGGCATTTATAAACACTGACACTGGAATATTACTGCTGCACTGTATACAGTTTATATATTTTTTAAAAAATTTACTTAAAATGCAAAACTTTTTTTGTTTTTTTTTATTATTTCAGTTTAACCCACTTTCACATTTATTCAGAGTTGGAAATTATTTTTGCATACAATAACTTAGCAAAATCAATTGCTTTAACTAAAAATGCATTTGTGGTGAAGTGTATCCTACAGATGAGTTGCCTCCAATTACTTACTTTTTTTTGGTTACCATCTTTTGGTTTTTTCCTAATCCATTGCATTTTTTCACAAAGTCATTTAACAATCCTCTCTTTTTTACAACGGATTAAAATCCCTTTCAGCTGCCGGCAGAGTGGTCCACCTGATTTTTTTACCCCCCCCCCACCCACTAACATGAGAATTTCGCTGTTTCTGCTGCTCATCTTCTAGATCTAAAAGTATTTTCAGCTTTGCATAGGAAATGCTCAATACAAATCTATCTTTAGCCGTTCAGCATCCAGCCCCACCACCTTCCTCGAGGAAAACAGTATTCCAACATCTCATCAGTGTGCGCAGCAGCCATTTTTTTTTGTTTTGTTTTTGTTTTTTTTTTTTTTATTCCGTCCAATGTCTGTGCCTGTAGTTTACATTCTTCATGTATTTAAGCAGATATTTCTGAAAATAAAACTGTGTGAGTGATGTTCTTTCTATTTAGAGCTTCAGATTGACTTTATAGGCTTTGGTACATTATTACAAACGTTTTCACTGGATGGCACAAACACACGCACACACACAAACACACAAAAGCAGCATCCCACCTGTTCACAGAAAATAATACGTTAAAATATCTCATCAACTCGCTATGTACATTTTCAACAACAAAAAACAATCTATAAATTTATAGATGTGTCCACATTCTTCTCAGACAAAAATGGCTTTTATATAAATTTTCCTGAAGACTGGATCCACTTCTGTGGGCATACTGAGAGATTCAGGTTTAGAAATATCTAAAGCAAGTTATATTATTTTGAAGATCAGAATTACCCGACACATCCAGCTATGTAGAAACTGCATTGATTTTGTCAACCCATAAAAATTTTAAAAATCACCTAAAACCAATAAAAAAGTGAAAAATCACATAAAAATAAATGCTAAAATATGTAAAATAATTTATAAAATTATTTAAAAGCTTAAATTTTTTTTTAAAAATATTGTGTACATTACACTTGTTAATGTACATGACGTTCAGTACCTATAGTTCCAGGGTTCGCCGCCTGGCGGCGCTGTAGTTCTTGTCAGCTGATTCAAACTTGTGCTTGTGCATGTGTTTTTTGCAGCGTCTCGTTGGCGTTGAATTTGTGGCTTTATTTGTGCCCCAGGTCTCCGAAGAAAGTTCCTACTGATAGTCCTAATGCCGGTGCTACTAAGCACCGTGCAATATTGTTGGAAGATAAGCTGGCTGTGATAAAACGCCATGAAAATGGTGAAAAAGATGCCGTCATTGCTCGTGCTCTTACCTTGGACCAGACGATGGTATCGATGATCGTTTATGGTAAGGCAGGGATTTTAGCCCACCCATGTCAAAGATGATGTTCCATCGATGAAGAACACCGTCATCAGCAAGAAAAGAGGCAAGATCTACAAGGAAATGGAACATCATCTTTCTCTTTGGATTGAACGGCAGACTCATCAGCGTATTCCCCTTGATTCAGGAGAAAGCATTGTCTTTGTTTAAGGACCTCAAGAAGTTTCCCGACGAGAGACACTCAGAATTCAAGGGAAGTCCAGGATGGATTATGCGGTTTAAGCAGCGACCACCAGTCTTCACAACCTTCAAGATCCAAGGCGAGAGTGCGTCAGCCGACGAATTAGCTACATCGGAATTCCTAGTGATTTTGGTGGAGATTATTGAGAACGGATTTGTTCCAGAACAGATATTAAAGGTGGATGAGACCGGTCTCTTCTGGAAGAGAATGCCAGATTGTTCGTTCATAGCCGAGAAGGCTATGCCAGGCTTCAAGGTTGCAAAAGATCGTTTGCCCCTTCTGTTGGGAGGCAATTGCTCGGGCGACTTTAAGTTACAGCCGCTGCTGGTGTATCATGCCCAGAATCCTCGAGCATTGAAGAACATCCCCAAGGCCCCTCTCCCAGTTGTATGGATGGCAAACCCAAAGGCTTGGGTGACTGTTGCCATTTTTGAGGATTAGTTCTTCAACCACTTTGTACCAGCAGTGGAGAAGTATTGTAAGGAGAAGGGCATTCCGTTCAAGATCCTCCTTATTTTAGACAACACTCCTGGCCACCCGCAGAACCTCGTCGATTTTCATCCGAACATCACCGTCGTTTACCCCCCCCTCCAAACACCACCTCTCTCTCACAGCCGATGGACCAGGGGATCATTGCCATCTTCATATGCTACTACCTTAGGCGTACGCTTAGGCAGGTTGTAGCTGCAATGGAACTGGATGACGACGTCACATTCCCCAACATTTGTAAGGGATACGAAATCTACAAGGCCAGGCTGAATATAAATGGCGCTTGGAATGAAGTTTCGAACTCGGCTATGAATGGTGTTTGGAAAAAGCTGTGCCCTCAATTTATTCACGATTTCAAGGGCTTTGACGAGGTGGTCATGAACAAAGCCTTGGTGACATTGAGTAATGAGCTGCAAATGGAGTTGGAGGAGGATTTCATCTCATTATTTGAGGCAGACAAGCAGTCCCTGACGAACGAGGAGTTGATGGAACTTCATGAACAACAGCACCAAGAGGAGGAGCAGGAACCAGAACCACGACACTTCGCCATCAGCAGCAGGGCTTTGCGCACATCGAGAAAGTGCTTGCAATTTTCGAGATGGATCCCAATGCTCAACGCTCCGCAAAAATTATGGGGGCAGTTCACGGCGCTTCTGTCCCTTATAGGATCGTCCTACATGAAAAGAAGAGCAAAACTATTCACAGGGCACTCTCGACCAGTTCTTGCAGCGCATCGAAAATCAACAGGAAAAACTTGAATTGTCTGCTGGAGAGCCTCAGCTGTCAACGTCAACATAGTCTCATCTTTTTCCTCTAACCTCCGGCTTATCAAGCACATCGATGTCACCCATCAGGTACATTTTTTTGTTTTTTCTTTACATTAGTATCAATTAAAAAGAATGTAAAAATGTCGAACTATTGAACGACTTATAATATTTCCTATGCGCCAATGTTATTTATAGGGTTTTTATAGGGTCCAGGTCGTTTTTTAAAGAGTTTATTCGACTTAAGTCGCGAGTCTTGGAACGAATTAACGACGTAAGGTGAGCTATGACTGTATGCAAACTTGGTAAACTTAATATTTGTAATAATTCCACATATTTCAAAAGTTTAAAGAGTTGAAACATCCTAGTGAAGCTATGCTGAACCATGTCAACCAAGGATCTGTACAAGGAAACTTAATCTCAATAAGTTACAGAGAAAAATGAATACCAGAAGGCAAAATGGTAGACAAGAGGGCAATTCTTTTCTAAAAATAAACTATGTAAAGCTGAACTTCACTGGCAAACCATTCCATTACTTCGTAGAAGCGCCTTTGAAAATGTGTGATTAGTGTCATCCAAAAGTCATATTTCTTCAACCATGACAGAAATGGAGAATTCCACTAGAAACATCAGATTTGAGAAGACACAAACCATTTTAAACAGCTGGTATCTGTTTGTTCTAAGTGCTAGATATTTTTGTTTTTTTTTTTTAGTCTTTATTCATCATCCACTTCACAAAGCTAGCTTGCTTTTGGATTTACAAATACACCATTAACACAGGTTACCACGCAGTTAGATTTCCATCACGGTGAAAAGTAAAGATTACATTCAACTGTCTACATATTTACGTTTAGTGGAGACATTATTCTGGCAATAATTTCTTTCCAATACTTTTTTAAATCAGCACATCTACATTTTCAACGTTTTTTTTGTAGGTCTAAAATAGCAAAATAAACCTATAAAAACAATCCACTTCCATTTCTTAAGATGGAGAATATAGAAAGATTTGATTTATCTATTTTGTAATTCAAAAGGCTCAGTGACAATGCATGTAATAAAAAATGCAATGTCTCAGTTTGTCTTATGTAAAAATAAATCTAAAACAAAATTGTTGCTGTCACATCATCAACTATCATTAACTCCTTCCTATGAAGAACATCAAACTATCTGATTTATTTTCCATTAATTATAGATAAATTCCCCACATCAGAAACAATATGAACACTTTTTTTTTGTGGATACCATAATAATCAGACAAACACTGATGCAAATAGTTCAGATGAAAATCTTAACATGTAGTCTTGGATTTCAATCTCTAGATTCTCTCTGCTTCATGTACTTATAGCAGAGTGTTAAAAGCTTCTAGGCTACACAAGCAGAATAAATGCAAGATAAACCTGGGTCACCATTAAGTATTTCTAATTTATCATTTTGAACTCAACGTCTACATCCACCAAGTTTCTGATACTAGAACCAAAGATAATCATAGCAATCAAAAGACTAGGATTTATAGGCTTTCCAAAGCAAATTGCAGCAGCAGAACAGAACAATGCTGATGACTACCAATCAGTTCTATCTAAGACGACAATTTTTGCCCTTTTGCCACAACACTTTCAGGTGCTGGCATTTTTCAAGTTTGCAACAACAACAAAAAAATAGTAGTTACAAAAAATTGTTAATGTCAACAGAATGTTATTTTATTTTTTTTTTTTTGAAAAGCAAAATTATAATCATCTTTTTGATTCGGGAGACTGCAATAAGTTTGCTAAAAAAACCCCCACAAAAACGTTTTTAAAGAGTTAGTCATCTTGTTGCATTTTAATGTTGACAGTCCAGTTTTTCTTCAGATGAGTAAGATAAAAATAAAAAATAACAAACACTCAAAAGCATTTATTATTTTTTATCTCAAAGAACAAACCCAATTGTAAAAATAGAAATTGTTGCAAGGTTTTTAATTATGGTTTTGACAAAACCGTTGTTACTTGTATTATATAACAGACTTCAACTATAACTTAGATATAAAATAAAACACAAAAATCCACAGCCCCTGTATTAACAAAACCAAAAAAAAAATTGTCAAAAGTTTTAATCAGATTAAAGGCTTCATTGGTTATTCCAGATTATGTACATCTGCAGAATAATGGTACGCTTTTTTTCTCCCTTTACTGAACATACATGATTACATTTGTTAACCAAACCAAATATCAAGCATTAAAGTGTTACTGCTCTAACAATGTGAAAATTAAAATTAGTACATTTAGGAAATGAAAAAGATACATTTGTGGTAAACCAAAAATAATTTTAACATGGTAACAGTTTAAATATTTTCTAAAATATTTTAACAAAGTTGCCTTTAGATCACATTAAAATAGAAATGCTGAGACAAAGAGCAAATCTCAGTAAACATGGCTAATTTTATGGCGAAGCAGCTCTCCATAAATGCAACAAAAAAGGCTAATGAAAAAAAACAACAAAAAAATGCACAAAAATTCTCAACCAAATTCATCACTAACAAACCATCTATAAAGCTGATATAGTTTAAGAAAAAAAAAAGCAGCAATCTCAAATATGAAAAACCTTTTGAATATTTCGTGAGTTTAAACACTTTTAACACATCCTGAAAAAAGATCCAGTGATAAGTCTACAAATGAATCCAAATAATCGGGGAAATTACTCCGAAGATGTCTATAAATTTATTCTTCTTTATGTATATCTGACAACACCGCCAGATTTAATATATACTATTCGATCTACATGAAGTTAAAATTACGACTGGCAATCTTTTACTGCATTACCATGGCGCAATGTTCATAATAATAAAATCGAAAGCTAGAACTACTGCAGGTGCTAAACTGAACCACAACATTCCTCACCGCTAGTGAGATTTACCAGTTTACTCTCAGTGACACCTGTCAGAACACCAAGGCAGCTAACAGTAGGAAGCAGTTTAAAGTCTTATATGTATACCATATTTCAAATGTTTTAAATAACAAAAACAGGAACAATTATTTTAGATATTTGTGATGTGACAACTATGATATGTGATACTAATGTTATATATTATCATAATTTGCTGCGGTATCCATTCTCCATTATCAGCTTTGAGAGATATTCAGTGAAAGTTGTCAAAATATGAAAACAAATATCCATGTTATTTTCAAATCCAAAAGGTTTGCTAATCTCAAAGTTGGTAAATCTTTACTCTGTAGATAAACCAGTAAATTCTGACCCACAATAAATCATTTTAAAAAACTTTTTTAACCCTTCAAAAGCAAAAAAGGTTAACATTTTCATTTCAACTAATAACCAGTAAATTATAATGAATTTGTTAAGCAATTAATACCAACTTCTATCATTTTCTGGAAGAAAGGGGGAGAAGGAAGTAAATAATACATTTTAAATCAATAAATATCCCCTGAATATTATACAATTCATTTATTTTTTGAAGTAATTACTGTAATTTTCTACCTGAGAGTTTGTTTAGCTGCAGTAAATTTAGAAAAATATAAACTGACAGTAGCAGACACAAAATAATCCAAGTATATTTATAATACTGAAAACTATGAATCTCTGAAAATAAATGAAAAAAAAAAGTCAGTCTTTTGTGAGTCTTACCAAAGTCATACCAATACTTATGGAGAGATGTGTAAATCTCTAATTAACAAAACATCAGAACAGTACCAACTCAGGAGTGAGATTATTCCCCACTGGCAGAAGTTTATAACATCAAAATCAATCTTAACTAATTTAAAAACAAACAAAACTGCAATAGTGGAAAAATGAAGTTTGTTCACTAAAATACATAATTTTTGCACTGAAATAAAACAAAATCTGTCAAAAATATTACTTACTATCTATATGCACCAGTGATATTTCTCAAACATTCAGAAAATACTGTACATTATAATATTTAGTGAATAATCAACAAACCATAACAGAATAACATTAAAATCAATCTGTATTTATTCATGGCTATATTTATTTTTATAGTAGTATTTGCATTTATAGAGACTTTAAACTGAGAGCATGTCTAAAATGGTAGAGATATTTGCATGTTGTTATATAATTACTTATGAGTACAAGATTATAAAAAATAATATGCTGATACTCTTTTAACACCTTTAGATAAAATCAATCACAACTGAGATATATCACAGATAATTATATCATTTTAAATTTTAAAAATGTTTTCATATGCCTATATAAAAAAATAACCTTTTTATCAGAAAATTTTTAAAAGTGATTTGACCCAATAAGCATTATCCCTTCTACAAACACCAATGCAAGCCATTAAATCATACACTCAAGTTTTGATGGTGGCCAGTGACTTTAATGCTAGTTTCTATATGTAGCTCTATTTCCACATTTATGAAGTGTATGCCAGAAGTTTTACACGTCTCAATTATCTAGTCTCTTAGGATTGTTTTTTTTAACCCAATGTTAAGCTAAAATCCCACTATGTGAATAAGCCAACAGTTTTTAACTACTTGAAACCCTGAATAGTCTTTATCAATTGAATGGCATAGATAAATGATCTTCAAGTATAAATAACAAAAGTTACATTTGATGGTGAAAGACAATTGGGGGTATTTGTATGTGAATAAAAATGGCACACTTGTAATAAAAAATAATTTAAAACAAGAAATGAGATTAGGGCAAAGACGGGATGTACATTTTTAATTCAAGAATTTCTCAATCTTTTCCTCCTCTGCTCTATGACAATAAAATAAAATGACAATGTTAGTGTATCACTATAGGTTTACATTAAAATCAGAATTCAGAAAAATAAGCAAATGAAAACCAATAAACTTGTCCATAATGCTATAATCAAACACCACTATTACTGAAACTCTTAGGAAAGATATGCATTACTACAATTTTAACTAGTTTAGAAAAAATTTTATTCTAGCCTTTTTAAAAAGCAATAAACTCAGCATCTAACTGTACAAGAAACAAGGATAAGAACAGAGTTTGTAGCAGGGATACCAATATTTCAAGTATTCATGTTCATAATACACCACTTAGAAAAAATTTCTACAAAGTAGATATTAACAACATGTATTTAAAAATGTAGACGAAGCTAATTAACCTTTATCTAATTTCATGTTTCTTTAAAATTTTTTATTTTTAATTCAGAAGTTTTATCATAATTTTGACTTTATTAATGTTGATGAAAGATATGGTTTTGATTCCTCATCCCCGGTAGCCATGTTTACTGCCCTGCAAACTCTGTCCAGTACAAAGAAAGGTACAGTCTTATTAACAGGAAGGTACACAACATGGTCCATCAGATAGCGAGCTTCATGTGGGTAGGAAGACACAATAGCATCCAGTTCTATGCTGCTGGTTTCATCTGGTTCTATGCACTGCAGCTGGGTTGAACTGCGATAAGCTTGAACTCCGAGAGCATTCAACAAGTGCACCACATTATCTGGATTCTCCTGATTTAAAGAAGAAAAAAATACAGCTGTATAAAAGTGAATTGGAAGGTTACATCAGTTTTAAAATGTATTTTAAAAACGACAGATTCCTTCAAAGTTAATAAAGCTTTCCTTAGAAACATGTGGGATGTGAATTATAGAAATGATTACAAGAAAAAATGTTACATCTTCCTAACCTATCAGGCCTCAGTAAACTATTCAGACTATGTTCAAAGATAATCCTTAGAAAATTTGCAGTCTGCAATTTTTAATAAAAGGAAACAAAAACCACCCTGGTTGACAGAAGATGTGAAGCAATTCCAAAAACTAATACAAAAAAATAGTCAAGAAACTTTTACACTATTTCATGCAAAGGACTAAAGTGCAAAGTTAGTTACTTTTGATATTTTAGCTCTGATCATCACATGTACTAAGATCTACATAGAGATAATTCAGTTTTTATTTAATGCTGGAAATAAATATAACAGCTATTTAAATTGTTAATACATCTCATTTATTACATTTTACTAAAGAATGCATTGGAAAAGTGAAACCAAATGTTAAACATTCCACATGCACACAATCTCTTTTTTCATGGCTATAGTGGCATAATAATTCAGATGCAGACTAAAGAGCTTTACATTATTTAGATATTTCACTATAAAATATTTAAACAATATGCCTTTATATTTCAATCACTGACATTTTTATTCTGCAGTTTTGTTCTCTGTAATTTTTTTTTTTTAATTTTGAAATTAAATGAAACCTCAACAACTGCATGAGGCTAGAATAAAGAATCCAAAAAATTACTTTAATTTTTAAAGTTAAGTTAGAAAATCTTACGTTAAACCAATTTTCTACTCCTTTTAATAAGAGTAAAAAGAAATAATAAATTTTGCATTTTATATTTTACAAAGCGGTTAAGACTTACCACCAGAATTGGAAAGAGCCAGTAAGTATTGATCTGTGCTTTTGTTCCTACAACAGTAACTCTTTCAGAAAGTCTGGAGCTGACGTATTCACCTTTCAAACGACAAAGGTTTATCTCATTTGGATGGAATGATTTGAACCGTTTTCGCAATGTACACAAAAGTGCAACAGACGGCTGAAAACGGATCCTTTTAATTAGCTGGTTAGGAAATCCTCGAACCATCCCCACCACAATCCTTTTGTAATCAATGTTCATTTGTCGTGCGAGATAATTGAAGGGTTTTATAAACTGAGGACAGTCTAGTGCTGCATACAGGAGAAAGGTTTTCAAAATCTTCCGTAAGTACTGTCTGGAAGGTTGCATCTCATAACTCTCATGCAGTTTTGACATCTTCTCATAGATTTGTTTTTGTTTAACTTTTACAATTGCACCTCCTAAACAAGTGTAATATTTTATTGTTCCAAAGCTAAACAATGAAACATCTGACTCTGGATGGCCTATATAATCAAATCCACAGAAGGCTTCTGCACAATCTTCCAAGATAAATAAATTGTACTTTTTAGCCACTTCAATAAAAGGTCCCATTTCAATGATTTTTCCATAGATATGGGATAGCAACAGAGCAACAGTTTTGTGCGTGATAAGCCTTTCAACCAACTGCAGTCTTGGTGCTGTAGTGTCAATGCTAACATCTAGAGAAACCACATGCAATCCATGGTGATGCAGAACTTTTACTACATCAGGAATATTGATAGCAGAAATGATGATATCTGATCCTTTAGGAAAGTTCTGAATTTGTAAGAATAAATCTAACCCTGTTCTTACTGAAAGACATGGCAGTACATAGTTTGGGTTTTTCTGTGTTGTCCATATCTTACATATCTCTTCAACCAACTGTCGATGATCTGTATCAGGGAAGCAGAACAAACATTCTTTGGCAGCTGACGCTAGCTCTTTCCAGTGAATATCTAATAAAACAAGTAAAAGCAGAATATTTTAAAATAAAAATAATTCAACTGGTCACAGAAATGTGAAATAAAATAATAAATCAGTGTCACTGTATTAGATGATCTGCATGTTTGTAACTAAGCTATGATATTTTTGGAATGTAAATTAGCTTTTATTTGTGTGTAGTCTGCTTTAATAAACCAAAGTATGAAAGTATTTAAAGTCTAGTAAAATTAGACTTTTAAAAAAAAGACCTGAGGTTAAAACAAGCAAAGGATTTATATACTTTCTATTTTTCCATTTTGCTGGATGTTTCATAGTATCTTTCAATAAAAAATACATGGTATGACAACACCCATAGCCTACTGTTGTACCATTCTTGCAAATTTCTGCAGAGTCTGCAAAATTTGACCTTCTTTTTTGCAGTTTAGGAGGAATTATGTCATCTCGCCGCCTTGAGCCAGCACAAGGGAAACATGCTGACATGGCGGGTAAGCAAGCACAGGAGGAACCAAGAGTCAACTAAAAAAATTCTTTTCGATTCTAATTTAACCTTCAGTTCCTACCAACTATTACTGTACCGTTATCACTGGTCAAGCTAAATAACTGCATACATATTTGCTGTCTTACCGTTAACAACGGAAGTTTAGGTGGGATGGGGGGGGAGGGGCTCGACAGGATTCCATCTTACCGTTAACAACGGAAGTTTAGGGAGTGGGGGGAGGGGGCTCGACAGCATTCGTCTTACCGTTAACAACGGAAGTTTAGGGAGTGGGGGAGGGGGCTCGACAGCATTCCGTCTTAACCGTTAACAACAAAGTTTAGGGAGTGGGGGAGGGGAGGGGAGGGGCTCGACAGCATTCCGTCTTACCGTTAACAACGGAAGCTTAGGTGGGGTGGGGGGATTGGGGGAGGGGGGGCTCGACAGCATTTCCGTCTTACCGTTAACAACGGACTTAGGTGGGGGAGGGGGAGGGGGAGGGGCTCGACAGCATTCCGTCTTACCGTTAACAACGGAAGTTTAGGGAGTGGGAGAGGGGAGGGGCTCGACAGCATTCCTACCACGAGATCTCCCCTGCCGATCCCCTTTTTTTACACGTACTATTTCATAACCGTCCTATCCGTTTTGTTGTTTGGATAGACACGAATACAGCCATAAGAACTTCTGCCCAATTTCACACCGACTCACCTAAAAAAATACACGAATACGGCAGGAAACTTTTGTAATCGTTAATGGTATCCATTGCTGGGGGTTCGTCTTGACAGCCGGCTGGACGACGGGCGGCACTCTATTCCTCCCCCCCCCCTACCTGTTTTCAAAAGTCTCCTTATAGATCTGAGAAGGCGGACCAACGATCGTCCGTGAAGAAATCGGCAGCGCGAGAGGCTCTCCGATCCATCTTCAGCCGGTAAAGCTCCCGCTAAGAGCAGCGGAGAAGACGACGCCGGGTAGCCATTATCAACGCGTTCCCCTCCCCTCCCCTCCCCTCTCGAGCACGCGCGGCGTAAGCAAACCCCCCCCAACCTCTCGTTAAAACGGGAAGAGATTCATTTTGAAATATTGCGCGTAAATATTTTACAAAATTTAAAAAAAAATCCACTCCAGCACAAAAGGATTCTTTTAAATTTCTTTATGATGAATAATAAAAAAAAAATGTAATGTACTGTTTTTCAACTTTTACCGAAACCCTATGCGAAACGAAACGTAATCTCCCTATATATATTTTCGTATTTTATATTTAGTATTTTAATGAAAATGTAAATTGTATTTGTTTAAATGTGTTTAATCAATAAATTATTATTTATTCGTTTACTTTGATAAAATATTATACGAAAATTTACAAAGGAAAGAAAACATCACTCTTTGTTGTGTTGTCAAGGTCAGGTGTTCAAGATGGGGCACGGGACGGCGGAGAAGTTTGAGGTGCCTGACTGGAGACAGTACAAAGTTGAAGGAATAAAAGAACTGGAATATCTCCAGAAAATACTGTCGAGCAGAGGACTAAAGGATCCATGGATTCGGTGAGTGGCGACTTCGGGATTTGTGCTGTCTGACTGACTGTGGGAGGACCATAACTAGTGATTGGTACTGTCAGTAATCGAGCATGAAGGATAAAGGGGCAGGTGTCTGAGACCGACCGACCGACCTACGTACGTACGGCCCGTATAAGCTACTCGAGAGTATTTGTCAAGGGCATTTTCAAGCATCTACCTTGCAACTGCCTTGGGAAAGACCGACCATCCCTAGCAATTCACTCCCTTTCTCCCGACACATCCAATCTTCTACTAGTTATAGATTTTAAATTAAATAACCTGAATTGTCACTCCCCGGCTCTTACATTGTCACTCCCCGGCTCTTACCGGAATAAAAAATCTGAAGTTAAGTAATATACTTTTTTAAAAATCAATTATATTTCAAATAATTCATTATTCCCACACCACACCACACCACACCACACATCCCAAACCTCCTGCAACTCTGTTTCCAGTCCACTGTAGCAAACTTGGTAACTTCAACATTTGCCCGATCCGTGTGTGGCAAATTGTCTATGCCTTTCACCGTTCAACTGAACCTTCGAACATGTTACAAACTGTCCATATATTTTCGTAAGGGAGATTGCATATTTATGTGCTTGAGAAGGTATAATACTTTCTAATGCCCGCTCATCGCTGTCCAATTTTGAAGGCTATTTCTGAATTTATTCCCTGTCCTTTCCCATCGTCTGCTATTTTCTATACCCTTGCATCATCAACAATTTTTTAATGTGTGACGACACTACTCTGCCATTTTCGTTTACAAACGATATAAACAAAATGTGACCTGCCAATGAACCCTAGGGTATACAGCACTTGTGATGTTTTATATAATTTAATGCATCACCACTTAAAATGAACATACTGTTGTTGGCCAGGCACTCTTCTAGCCATGTAAATAATGTTCCATCTGTGTCAACTCCTTTCACTTTTTTCAAGTAACTTTTGAATTAAAGTATATGGCATCTGCTTTCTCACCCTTATTTGAGATGTTCTCTTTCCAAAAGAGTTGTCAGACAAGTTTTTCTGATTGAAACACATGTTGAGTTTTGCACAAGTGACACCAGCTATTGAAAAATTAATTTAGGTTCTTTTTAATGACTGATTCAAAAATTTCCCTACAATTGATATCAAATTTATTGGTCTATAATTGCTGAAATAAGTTTCTTCAATCTCCTATTTAAAAAAAAATTTTAAATGGTTAAAATCCTTTCATTCATTTGGACCTTTATGTAGTAATTTAATGAATATTTTAGATAAAGGGCAACTAATGCTATCAGCTGCAAGTAAAAAAAATTTTTTAAAAAGTCTGCTACTATTCATCAGGACCTGGATGCTTAATTTGTTAACTATACAATCTTTAAACTCTGCTTTTTGTAATAATAAGATATTGTCTAACATATTCTGAGCAGTAATGTCCACAGTGCTTATATTCCTGTAAATAGTTTAGATAAATATTTGAATATTCAGTATTAGTTAGTACATTATTCCCAGTAAATATCCCCCTTTTATGTTTGAGTGAGCCAATTGTTTTCATCTAGACCATATTAGATTAACAGTTGAGTATCAATGCACACTTTACATTTCATGTTAGAGAATAAATTATAAAAAGAATAAATGATAGCAAAATTTTTAAAATTTTCATCTCTTCATAGTACCCTTACTTATCCAAAGCCATTCATGTTGTAGCATTTGCAGATAATTTACCTTTATCCAATATATAAATGGTTTAGGAGAGTGAAGGAGCTGTGAAATGTGAAGGCTGAAAAAGTTTTTTTGTTGTGGATTCCTTTCCTGATTTATTCTTTAAATAACCATTAACATTTTTTTTTAATGGTAAAAGGTAGACTGCTAGCCTCTCGAATTGTTTCTCAGAGTTCAAGAATTCTATGATTGATTTACTGAACTAGATCTTAAAAACTCACCCAGGTAGAGCATTCCATACACTGATCACCTGTTTACTGAAGAAAAATTAAATGAACATCTAATCTTATTATTATTATTATATTATTATTATTATTATTATTATTATTATTATTATTATTATTAATATATTAAATTTTTTGTTTGTCTGTCTGTTACATTTTGTATTTAGATAAATTCTATACGTACTGTGTGTGAAATTAGCTTTTGATAGTTAGTTGTGGTTCATGACAAGTTAAATTTGCAGCCAGTAAAGTAAAAGATGCTTTCAGCATTTTCTTACAAGTTAATATATAAACTTTTTTGTGGCTACTGTATTATATGCTAACTTGTGGAAGGATTCTGGGAGCTCTCAATGTGGCATATGGTGGTGATAATTTTTTACTTACTAAGATAAAGTTTGAAAGCAGGTATAGAATTTAAAAGCATTAATGATGTTATTAAATTCATCCCTCATTTTTTTAAAGATCAGATTAAGTATAATGGAGTAAAAGTTAGTGTTCTAGTGTTAGCATATAGTTTCATGAAATTATGACTTTTCTCTTTTTATGCATTTTCAGTAATGAAGTATGGCGTTATCAACAGGAACTTTATGCTCCGCCACTAAAAATTGCAATGCAAAGTTTAGGACGTGGATTTAAATATGCTGCAGGTGCCATGCTGGTTACTATTGCATTGGATTCTTTGTACCAGCATTTTCGTGGAGAGGAAAACCATGATTCACACCATTAAAGACTCAGCTTGGTAGATATAATTGTAAACCTGAGGATAGTTTTGCTGTCTCTGTGCAGTTGAATATTCAAATTGTGGTGATTTGTTTTTTTTTTTTAAATGCTATTCTTGACTTTCTATTGATTAAAAAAAACAAAAAAACATCTGCGAATAAAACAAAATTCAATTTTTTTTTTGATTATTTCTTTTGTTGTTATGGAATATGAACTGCCAAGCAGATTTGTTGGTAAGTTTCTACACACACACACACACACACCCAACAACAACACCAGCTTTGCTGCAATAAAATTTTTAGTTGGTCATCTATTTAGTACAATTTAACAGTCAGTTTCTAATCACTGAATGTTTGCAGAAGTACCAATTTAAATTGCTAAGTGATTCTAGTATTTAAATTTTAGAAATTTAAAAATAATTATGCTATTGGTAAGCTATATTGACATTTGTTTAATTTAGTCTATCAGGGCAGGAAGACATGATACTTATATAAGCCCGCCCTTTTTTTAGGTTTAGAAAAACATCATCAAGTCATAGTTTTCAACAATTTGTTCACATGAGCAAATCAGAAGAAATTTGTCTTTCTATGTAGGTCTCTGACTGAGCATTACAATCAACAGCTGACTTTACCAAGTTCTTTGTATCTTATACAAATAAAAACTGCTTTGAAATAAAATCAACATGCTGTCATCATTATTGAGTTCTTTAATTCTGATGAAAACTCTTCATTTTTGTATTTTGTGCATGGAACAGTTATTATAAAGACTATTTCTTTTCTATATCTTGTCCTTTGAACAGATTTTTACCAATCTATTATTTAAATATAAATCAACTGTTTAGATGAACAAGTTTAAATAACCAGTTTCCAACACACAAGGTAAAACTTTTATCACACAGAGTATTTAGAAGAAGGAATAATTGGTGAAACTGCAGGTGGTGGATGAAGATTGGTGGAACCGAAATTACGTAGTTTTTAATTCAAGTTAGGTTGGCACTTGGGAGAAAACTGATTTCCATAGTGTGAATCCATTTTCCATTAATGTCACACATACAAAAGCTAATGGAAATTAATCTTTATGCAGGTGGGAGAAATCTTTTGAATACCTTTACCATTGCAATGAAATACAAACAATTTGTTTGAGCTAGACATTCTATCTTTAAATGCAGGAATAAAAAAGATTTTAATTTTACAGTACAGCAAATTCAAAGCAACCTAAATGCTTAAAATGACCCAGTAAGATGAAAATAATCAATAGCAACAATTCAAAAATTTGACATTAAAAAAAAGCAATGTATAATTTACTGTATACAAGGTCATAACATAAGATGAAATGGTAAATTGTATGTGTAATCCAGACCATTACATATATTGTGTGTATAGTACAAAGTATGTGTACAAAAAGTATATATAAATATATCAGACTAAAGAACTAACAGCACAATAACTGTGTAAAAACATTAATTTAGATACAGTCTAAGCAATAATAGTAAAATCCATAATTTATAGTCTGCACATTAAGCTCTTATAACCAGAGATTCCTTGCATAGTGCTCTAGGAAAGTTTATGTTGCTGAAAATTGCAACCACTGGATATGATGATGTTAATGACAGCCTCTGCAGAGGTGGTTCCCTTGTACAGGTGCTAGATAACTGATCAAAGCAATAGCCATACAGAACAGGGTAGTTCTGTACCCAGATTTAACATCTGTGGCTGGCATTGATGTGCTATTTGATAATTGCCATCACAATACTAAATTAGTTTAGCATGGTTCAAATTGTAGGACTAGGGTTCAGTGAAGCAAGCGATGCTTTTTGATGAAAGTCAGCAGCTTGCATATGACAGCATTGAGGAGAGTGCTATGCTGCTGTCATTGTTGATCAGCATGATTTTTATAGTGGTGAGAATGTGAATGCTGACAGGATTCTTGGTTAATGTTCAATATTGCCTGACTGGTCAGGAATACCTGGATGAGATTGTGAGCTCACCTTTTCATTATCGACTGGTGCCATTATTTGTTTTCACAGATAGCAATGCGAGGACATGCAGGATCATTATCATTGCATTTCCCCTTAGAACCTATGTGATGTGACCATGGTGTTGACCCAAGATTTGCAAGCAATACCAGAAGCAGTGATCAGCTGTCTCATTTCAAGCGTACTTAGGCATTGTGCCAGCTGCGTGTAGTCCCCTGGTATCAACCAAAACTGATAATGTCAATCAGCATGTATTTTACTCTCATCGGGTGCCAATAGAAATTGTAATGCATTTCTCCATCAACATGTAAAGAAATCCAAGGGTTAATTTGGCTAAGAAATAAATTGTTTTTTATAACTTCTGATTTATTTGTATTTCAACATAAATGATATTAAATATATGATGTCAAAATCTATATTCTTAGTTTTGTGACCAGTCTTGCATTATTCTTACACATTTACCAAAAGCCATGTGTTAGGGTGGCTGGTGGTACGTTGTTAGACTACTGAACTGCCATACTTGATCCGAGTTAAATTTTGGTCAGTTTGGCCTACTTTGACATGGTTTCTTAATCATCATCAGCTAGCCACAGTGGCTTCTTTCCATGGTTTTCTGCTACATGTGTTAAAGGATCCACAAGTAACTCTTGATTGGCTTGCACCTTGACCATTGCTCAAGAGCCTCTTGTCCTACCTAAATAACTTTGTTACCAAGGCTAATACTTCACGACTTCCGTTACATCTCAAAAGTCAGAGCACGGTTGAGAAGGTTAATGGTACTAGGTATGAATGTTATGTATTTATCACAATTTTTCTTTGTTCAGCAGTTCCTGTTTAAAAGAGAAATCTACCATTTCTTGTATACATAAATTATATTTCCATTCAGGCACAAAATGCATTTTGTAGTCTTTTCTATAAAGTACAAAATACTTCTTAAAAAAAGAGAGTATACATTCAAATAGATATAATTATTAAAACTAGCTGAAATGTTGTGTAAGATATGTTACATGTTGATTTTTTCTTTTTTACTTTGTACATGCATCATTACTTTTGCATTGAACTCGAATTAATGAATGTCTTTAAAATACAAATGTATCACATACTCTATTTAGGAGAAAAGTGCTTATCTTACAATTTTACAGTATTTCCATGTGTAGCTGAAACAAGAAAATTTATTATAAGCAGTTGTCAAGAACTCCCCCATAAAAGATACAGTATATATAATATATTGCATATAAAGCACAATAATAATAATAATAATAATCAAAGTCTGGCTTGACAAAAATTATTACTTGGGAAAAAAAACAACAAACAAACATTAGGATCAAGACGTCTAATACTTTTTTAAGTATTCGGGGAAACTAACAGACCCTCAACTTTGAAAAGAAAAGAAAAAAACAAGGTAAATTTCAGATTTTTAGTGCATGTTACCCTCTCTAGAAATGTTTACTTTTTATTGCCCAAGTACCAGCAAATAAGGGAGAGAATCACACAAAACCGTACATTCTAAAAAAAAATAAATGATTGTTTCCCTTCCATTTTAGATCTCGAACTGCTTCACTGTTTATAGGGACATCGCAACTCAGCTGCAGAATATCCAGTAAATTAACCTTTTCTTTTTGTAAATGATTTATGTATTTAAAATTCTATTTCTGGACAAATCGAAATATTATTAAATCGGAAATATTATTATTATTATTATTATTATATTATTATTATTATTAACTGACGAAAACGTGACGAATTCATCAATCATTGACTGACAGGTCGCCTTGATTATAATGAACATGTATTATACAGGTATAATTTTGGATGAGGAAATTAGTTGTCCAATTCACTGTTTAAGAGTAGATCCGCAAACCTCCTTAAAGGAGGGAACAGAAGAACCTTTGTGCGGTTCTGTTGCTGTTTACACAGCAGAGTTAGAGATGATAATAGTGCGAACAGCATGTTTTCATTTTCACCTGTGTGTGGGGAGGAGGGGGGGGGGAAATATAAACGGATACAATTTAGATGATGAGAAAACTAATGGCACGGAGGAGGGCTTTTAAGGTGAGATACAGGTGTCAGAACTTTAATAAGACAAAAAAAAAAAAAGTCTTTTTCTTTAAAATCGCGGATCTTCTGCGTGCGGGAAAGGTGCGACACACCTTTCATCGTTGTCCACCCCCACTCTCCATCAGTTAACCCTCTCTACCCGTGGGTCTGAAGAGTCCCGTGAACATGTCTTTGTTGTTTTCCGGGTGCGAGCGAGAGGAGGACTTTCTCCGCCCTTTTTGAATAGTGCGCGAAGCGAACATTTAACGCCGCGCAAAGGATTGTGGGTGTAAGAGGACCGGACCTGGTTGAGGAGAGGAAGGGGGGGGTGGTAGTGGTGGTAGTAGTAGTAGTAGGTGGTGTGGTGGTAGTTTGTGAGATGGGATTGTGTTGTGGTTTCCCGCCCCCCCCCCCCGGCCGCAAACCTCGCGGCGGGATCTCGTGAGCTTCAGCGAGACGTGCGAGGCATCCGTAAAAGAGTCAGCCAAGATGGCGGAAAGGCGCAGACGGAGGAGGCTCTCGGAGGAGAGCGGCGACGAGCTCTCGGAAAACTCTCAGGAGCCCAAGTCGAAAGACAGGCCTTTCGAATGCGTTAGTAGGCCGTTCTCTTTGATGGTTGCCGGACGGGCCCCCCCCACCCCAGGCCCGCCCCGCCCTGCCCTGCCCTGGCCCGTGTCTCGGTCGCTCCCCCCCAACGAAGGAATGTTTGTTGTTGTTGTTGTTGTTTCCACACCACCCCCCCCGGTTCTTCTTTCAGCTTTCTTTGTTTTTGCCTGTTGCTTGGGAATCACCTGGTTGGGGAGGAGGAGGTATAAGTAGGTAAATAACCCGACCGAGCCCTAAAATCAACGGAGAGAATATGTCGCAGAGAGACCTGGCAGACCCCTCTCCCCCCCCCCCCACCCCCGGGGGGGGACCATTTTCTTCGTGCCGCGGCGCGGTGTGCGTTCAGACGGCGGGGATTGTGTAGTTCGGGCTTCGTTTCTAACGGAAAACCTTGCCCTTATATCTCCCTCTCCCCCCCCACCACCACTTCCTCCCCCTCCTACAAAAAAAAAAAAACCAGGTCATTCGGTTCACGGTGTTTCGTTTTTTTGTGTTGTGGCTTTGTTGTCGTAAAGCGATCTGTGCAACAGGAGGGGTGACCCCCCCGCATCCCCTGAGTTAGCTGCCGGAAAGCGGGTCACCCTCCCCCCCCTCATCCTGCGCCGCCACGAGGGACCCGGCCCGGCTTCAGCGGTGACATTCTTACTAATGTTCCCCCCCCCCTGATCTTTAAAAGAAGCTACATGACCGGCTGGTGGAGAATATAGGAGTGGAAACCACGCGCGCGGAACCGAAGTCGACTGGGGATCGAACTCTGGGCCTCATCCATGGTAGTCAAAGGTTAACTCTAACCACTGAGTCACCAGCCGCTGCTTTAACAAATAACTTGGATTTGCTTTCAAAACATTGTCCGTAATGTCGTATCTCTAGTTGTTGTTAATAAACTCGCGTTCTGTTGTCGTTTTTTCATAAAAATTAAAATGACTAACGAGTATAAAATGTATTAGATACTTCCAAACAAATGGTAGTTCATAGATCTGGCTATAGACGTTGTTGGATTTTAAAGGGACGGTTACATATTTCATTAATAAGTTGTCAGACCTTCATAACCTTTAAAAAAATACCAAAAATATGTCTTGTCTTTTGGCATATGCATAGAAACGCATTTTAAATCTCTCATCCTTATTCAAATAATCCTCAATGGGTGGCACAGAATTAATGCTATGTTTACCACTACAAACACTTGACACACTCTTGGTAGTGTTCATCCAGGTGTTAGCTTTGTTTGCCTGTTTGTTTGGCAATGCAGCTAGGTGGTAAAAGAAATCTACTGGCCTTATGTCATTGGTGGGGGCATCAATCTTCAGACTGGCGAATTGGGAAAACACCATGTGATTGGCTGGAAATTACTCTAACTTTGCTTGGTAACTTCACTTTCTTCACTCTACACATCTGATGTCTTCATCACTGTTCAACCAACTAAATGAAGAGATCTGAGGTGGTAGGCTTGCTTGAGACCTCTACATCACCAGAAGGAAAATATTCATTGTAGGTTTCCGTCACAGATAATACTAAGGCAGATAGATAATGCATAGCTTAAATAATAGTCACTTTCGTTGGAAAACAAAGCCATATAAATTACCAGAAGTAATGATGTGGACCAGTGTCTTTTTACATGTGCTATCTATAGTAGAGAGTGATCATTGAATGACTTGTCAGTGTCATTTTCAGGCAGTTTGCCCTGGCCAGTTCTGGCTGTCTTGTAATTCACTGGATCTTATTTGTTTGAACTTTTATTACACTGAACAAAACAATATAAAGATGTGTGTGAGACCTTGTACAAAGTTGCTTTGTCTATTATAGGTGTCTTGAACCTTTTTTCAACTCTTAAAGCTTGAGTTATGTGACAGTTCCTTGGTTTTGAGTGCTGCATTTGGCTCTGTGTGTCAATGGGGTGTGCTTGCAAAAGTGAACTAATTCTCCTGGAACTGTTCAGGTCAACACAACCCAGATGAGGTCATTAGACCTTCAAAATAGTCATAAGCCACCTTCAGTAGGATGATATTCAATGTTTTCCATGACCTGCTTGTTACTTGACCTAATCCTAAAATGTCTGGGATGAACACCCTAGGTGCATTTGGCCAGTGCCTCATGCTCTTGGGACCATTTCAGAACTACATCTGCTGTTTCAGTGTGAGATGGCAGATGTAATGCATGCCAAAGACAGTTATGCACATAAGGATCATGTGGCTTTAGGTTGTGTAGTTATTAACTGTTTGCTGTCCTTATAACATCACTTAATGCATTGAACAGTGTCCAAATATTATACAAATGGTCTGTCAAACCTTAGGATGAATTTTGAATTGTAAGCAAATGTTTTATTCTCATTAAATTCATAGAATTTATCACAGTTTTGCTCTATTGTTTTGATCAGTGTAGATTCCATTTTTGAAAATTTATTGGCATGGTATAAATTGTTTTGGCTGCCCATATTGAAAATAAAGAAATATTTTAGTGTATTACTATTATTAAGAAGATTTGTATTTACCTCTAATCATTTGTTCTTAACCTAATCTAAGTGTTAAATTATTACAAAATTATTAATTTTTCTAAGTATTGTTCATTTTAAATAACAGGAACTTCATTTGGTTTACAGAAATAGCCTACCGGTAACCATGAGATGAAAGCATTTGATTAATTTATTTAATATAATCACTTAATCTGAGTTTTAGTATGCTTGGCTAAACAGTAGTATTTGAATTCTAGAAGTTTCATTGTCAGTTTGGCAAGTAGTTTATTTTCTCATTAATATTGACAATATAAGCATTTTTGAAAAGGAACTAGTAATGCTAGATAAGACATACTCTATGCTTAGATGCAGGGGTTACTGAAATTTTATTCTTTAAAGAAAAGAGAAGAATCTTTTCTGTCAGACCATCTATCTTATTGGACTAAGTATTTATCAGAAATAGGCAAAGGATTGTTTTGAGAAAGGCTGAATTTTTTTTTTAAGATTTGACTGGTATATATTGTGTTAAGTGGTTTGATTATCACAGTAGTTTTCAAACAAGGTGTGGCCCTAAACGTTTGCAACAAGAAATGCTGGGGTCCTAAAGCCAGTCAGCATCATGATTAATTTTTCATTACATTTAATTTTTTGACTGCTGTTGGTTCTGTGGTATATTTCACATAATTATATTGTCCACACAAGGACCTCCCCTAGCTTCTCATTGATGCTTTAAGATGCAGAAATTGCTTTGTTTCACTTCTTTTTAAAAACATTCCAGGGAAAGTTTAGTGGACCTGCCTATCCAGGTGCATTCCTGCAGCTTACATCGATGGGGCTGGAAGTTGGCATTGCAAGAATTTGTTCACTATGTTAATGGGCTCGCACTGAGAAAAAATTTGTGAACATCTGCATTATCATATTTGTTGATGACCATTGATAAATGTGTCAAAATTACATTATCACCATGAAAAATTAACTATCAGTAGATCTGGTAGCATGGCTAATTTAATGGGAATGTTATTCTGAGTGATAAGTAAAACTTTTGATAATGCATAGGTCTTGATTTTTGAGAGTTTGTTTATTGTTTGATGACAGTTGGACTTTATTATCCTATCCAACTGACTTCTGTGTATTTGAGGGTACAATTGCCATTATGCTAAACTTGAATGGCTGATCTTGGAGCAACCTATTGATGGAATTGGCTTGACCACTGTGTCATAGACCTCTACCCGCTATCATTCCTTTTTTGTACATGGCAATACCTTTTTTTTTCTATATCTGACTGACTGCAAATGTCATGTATACTGCTACAGAATTACTTGTCATATGGTTGTGTCCAAGTCTGAATGAGTACACAGGTCTTAATAAAGTGGCTTGCCAGTGTGAGCAATATGCTTATAAGATATTTGTTAATATGTTACTGATAAATTCACCTTAAAACACTTTAGTGATGTCATTCTACTTAAATAAAGTTATCAATATTATATGACCAAGGAGATGTGTTGCCATCATTTCTTGATTGGTATTGCTCATAAAATGGAAAAAATTTTAAATGCTTAGAGATTGAACAAAAAATTTGTTGCTTAACAGAGATCTATGTAAAAGTGCTTTTTCAAAATGCAGCAATGAATAGAGATTCTGTAGACATTTTAACGAAATGTTTCAATATATTAAACAAATTATTATTGATTTGACAAATTTTTCTATTTATTAGTTAGGAAGGTAGTTACTAATTTTTGGAAATTAGTTTTGTCTAAATGAATATGACAACCATTTTTTCTTTTGTTTCAGGAAAGTGAAGGTGAGCATGAAGCTGGTAGGTTAATTTTTATAACCTTGTTATTTGTTACATATAAAAGAAAAGTAAATTTACTTTAGTTATATTTTACATCTGCTGGTAAAATTGTTTTAGCTTTTTTTTTTTTTAATGTTAAGCAAAATATTTGCTTTATTTTGTTACCAAACAGAAACAAGACCATGTGTAATTGTGGTTTCTCAGAGACTCGAATTGACTGTTACCATCATAAACCCGGCCCCAAAACATGAGTCAGTGACAGCTTGAATTGCAAGAAATTAAAATTGCCAAAATGTATATAATTTTAATTCTTTTAGAATCCAGTTTCTTATGTATTTTCTCTTCTCTGCATGATTTTTAAACCATGTAAAGCTGCTATGCATGATGTGTTGCAGTCATGATTTCAAAATCAAGGAGAATGAGTGCAGTTACATTGGCAAAAATCATTGCATCACCGATGGTAATTTTAATTAATCTTAATTATATTATGACTAATGCAATGTTTAAGTATTTGTTTGTTTCTGATTTAAACAATATTGCAAAGTATACATTTATTAATGTTTACTGATTTATATAATCATCTCGCAAGAAATTACTACATTAACAATGTTGATTATAGGTCATTTGAGTATCAAACAATGGTTAATTTGCTTTATTGTATTAAAATGCATTTTTATGTTGTAACACAGTGAACACTTAAATTAATTTTGACCACTAAATATGAAGAAATTTAAAAAAAAAACAACAAACAGTAAAATTTGTGTTCGTTAATAGTTTTATATTCTAATGTATCTCAGTATATTTCAAAATAGCATCTTAAGACAATCACAATAAATTTTATTTTTCAGAAATTGAAGTTTCTGATTATGAGAGTGTAAATGAAGAGAAAGAAAAAGAGGTAATAGTATACATTATATATAGAAAGGTATATTTTTAAAGACTTTGTCAAGTCTCTGTATTAAATGAATTAAGTCACTCATGTTTGAAAGAAAATTTGTGTATTCTGGAACCATACATACCACTGGTCAAATATGTATGGGTTTAATTTTTTGTGGTGTAGCCCTTTGTCTTGGAGGAAATCATGCTGACACATTGTATAGACATCAATCTTGGCCTGCTGGATATGCCAGCCCATTTGTGGCACTAAGAATTGGGTATATGGGGAATCTTTCACAGGGAGCAGTTAAACATAATCCACACATGCTTAGTGGTGTTCATGATCAATGATTGACTAAGCAATGGCAGATTTTCAGCGCACGAGCAAATTCACTTCCCCCAACCTCTCTTGAGTGGTGTGAGCTAGGGTATCATTCATATCATAAAAATACTGCTCTCTTTGGACAAATGATCACTAGGATAGACAGCAGCATTTTACATCATGTAAAAAAGTAGTTACATATTGCTGCTATAGAAAATTGTGTTAAAAAAAAGTGTAAATGCAGTGATTTTTTTTTTTCCTGCTTGCTTACCTCATTAATTTGACAAAGTAATCATTTTGTCATTTTATTGTTATAGTCAGTCTCTGATTCTCTGGCCTTATCACTAATCTATAAATAATCATGCTATTTGTCCATTTATGTACTGATAGGTGAGTCAAATCTTGGAGTGCTTTTGGTCATAGCATCAATATATCATTAATATCATTTGGTTTTGCAAGATCTAATCCCAATCAGGATAGTGACTACTATTAGTCCTTGAAAGGAATTGGCCAAATTTGCATCATCTAACAAGTCTAATAATTAATAATTTTCCAGTATAGATGGTGGTCAGAATTTTCATGGCTTTTCCCAGACAAATCTAGCTGTTCATCGGAGTGCAAGATCTGCTGTGAGCAAATTGGCTACCATACAAATTTTGCCTAGTCAGGGTTCAGCACCAAGAATTGGACAATTGTATCACATTCAAAACCACTAGCAATCCAGAAAAATTTTGTAGCTGTTTAAAGCAAGGAAAAAAGCAAGCCTAGTGACTGAAATTCTTGTGTATGCAGTTGAATTCTGCATTTAAGGGGTGTTGGTGGCTGGTAAGGTATAATTAACTAAAAAAAAGAATGTATTTTGAGTTTGCGATCATGCTGAACTAAAGACTTGGTAGTTGTAATGTGACATTCTTGATTGAAATTAGTCTGTATTATGTTTTTTAATGTTTGATGTAAATCTTTACAAGAACACAACACCACCTTATGTTATGCCTTTTACTCCAATTTAAAAAGGGTGTAAAAACCCTTGGATATCAGAAGTGTGAGAAATGCTGGATTTTTGTTGTGGCTTGCATATAGGTCCATTGAAAATTTTTGTGCCATGTGCATGCATGTTGTCTAAGTGAAAACCAGGCCTTATTAGGGAGAAAAATGATTGTTTTTCAAAATGTAGAAAGGCATAGTAGCATCTATAGCCCATTGCAGTTCATGATTGCTTGAGATGCAGAGTATCTCTCTGCTCTTTCTTTTGTATTTCATTTTGTGATGATAACCATTTGATGGTTCTTGTGGACATCTGCACATTTTCTGCCACATTTAAAGCTTATTGTCAGAGTTTCATTTTTGTGCTGCTCTTCACAGCATGAAGTTTGTATTCTGTTGGGTTTTGGCATCCATAATTCTCGTGAGTGGTTGTCTTATGGCTTTTTTTTTAAAATGGAAGAAGTGGAGTATTCATTGCTGTTGGTTTCTACCAACATCCCAACCCATTGCTTAATTATGCATCCCCTTTCGAGAATTGGTTCTTGTATAACTCCTATTTGTTGGATGGTTGTCTGCAGCCTGTGGCTTTCTTTATTCTGTACCTGTTATAGCTTGCAATCATATGCTTGTGATTGGAATGACCTTTCTGAGTCTCAGTGGATTTGTTTATGTAATTTTTTTTTTGTTATAAATGTATTAAGATAAGAATTGTAGTTATTGTTTATCAAAATTTTAAAGTTTATCTAATGATATGTTGTATATATGCATTTTCAGTATCTCAAGATACTGTAGACAGCTAACACTGATGGGTTAGCAATTGGAGATTCCTGGTTAAATCCCAATGTTAGTGTTAGATGTCTACCGTATCTTGTGATGCTGTAAGCATATCTACAACACATCATTATATTTGTGACAAAAAGTACTAACTTGGTTACAGATATTGCAGCGAGTTCTGCAGTAAAACACCAACTTTATCTAATGAGTTTAAAATTGCTAAGTTCTGATAAACATTTCCATGTTACAGATTTTCTTGAAAAAAGTTTTCATTTACTAATTGATTTTTAGCTGAAAAACTTTTTTCAGCATTAGATTTATTTAGCTAAATCTGCATTTTATAGCGAAATTCTAAGTACTTAATGAATTATTTTGTGAAAGTCAACTACAAATACAAACCATACATTTAAGCTTTGCACAGGGGCACCTAATTGCGATATTGGTGTCATGTTATTATTTACATCAACTTCTGATTGCAGGAAGAAGAAAAAGATGATGATGAAGAGGATGAAGAAGAAGGAAGCAGTGATGATGATGATGATGAAGAAGAAACCAGTGATGATGATGATGATGATGAGGAGGAGGAGGAGGGAGAGGAAGATGGAGAAGAAATAGTGGAAGAATTTGTTGATGATGAACTTGTAGAGGAGTACTATGGAGTAGAAGAGAGGCAAAGTGGTGATGGGGAAGTAGGTTGGATGATTGCTCTAAGTTCTTATTTTTCCATTAAGTTTTATACTAACTGCAATCTTTGTGCTTGGTGACAGTGTAGAAACATTTGGTTAAATGTGTGTGGAAAGAAAGCAAGTTTAATAGGATTGCAAATTAGAGTATATTTTTAATTTTGCAATTTGCTTACACACCTAAACACATTGCATTTTTAAATTAAAAAATTTTAATACTTTTGGTTTTTATTTAAATTTGATAACCGTAATATGTTGCTTGTTATAAAATTGGTAGACAATAGGTGCCTTATAAGAAAAATTTGAGATTAAATAGAATGATGTTAAAGCTTAATAAGCAACCAGACAGAAAGAATGGTCAGCACAACAGACAGTTTAGCCAATGTAATACTTCAATGTTTGATTTGTTCAAGTTATCTTTTCTGATTTCTTTTAATCTTTTTTTTTCTTTTCTTTAGGTAATGTGTAGTGACTTTTATTTTTGTATATGTATGGGATTTGTTAACTTTTTTTTAAAATGCAAGCTCTCTATCTTCAAATTTTTAATTGCTGGACTTTTGTATATACAAGGTCTGATCAAAAAGTTTCAGGACTAAATTTATTGTATGGAAATGAAGTACACTATCAATAAAAGGGTGTGGTAGGAAACACTTACTGATGTCACACATCTGGCGGGAAGCAGGCATCTTGTCTTTGCCATGCATGATGCACAGTTCTGTGAAGATGTTTGTTTTTGTCTCCCATAATAAAATGTCTGATGTGAAGGAGCAATGTGTGTACATCAAGTTGTGTGAAACTTGGGAAAACCAAGGAAACCTATGAAATGTTAAGAACAGCGTTTGGGGATGAAGCACTCAGCCGTTCGAAAACATTTGAGTGTTTTCCCGGTTTAACAATGACTGAACTTCCGGTGGTCTGTGCTCTGGCCATCCACCAACCTTGCACAATCAATGAGGAATTAGTCACGTGTTCATGACATGATTTGTGGTGACAGGCGAATGATGATTTGTGAGGTGGCTGAAGAAGTTGGCATCTCCTACAGCATATGCCAAACAATTTTGACCTGAGATTTGAGAATGAGGTGAGTCTCTGCAAAGTTGTCCTGTGAGTTCTCACTCCAGAACAGAAGGAACGTTGCTTCAATGTGTCAAGAACTCACTGATTGTATAGCCAGCAATGAAAACTTTCTATGCAGCATCATTATAGGTGATGAGACTTGGGTTTATGGCTACAACCTTGAGACTAAGCATTAGTCTTCTCACTGGACTGCATCGTCGCCTTGATCAAAGAAAGCAAGACAGGTTCACTCAAATGTGAAGGCTGTTGATTGCGTTTTTTGACATTGAGAGTGTTGTGCACCATGAATTTGTTCCACAAGTTCAGACAATGAATCATTGATTTAATATGGCTGTCCTGAAACACCTTAGAGATGCAGTTCAACAGGAATGGCCTGGAAAATGACAGTCAGGTATGAGGACATTGCATCATGACAATGCACCATCACATTCAGCACACTCCACATGAGAATTTCTGACCACTCACAACATTCCACTGGTTTCTCAATCACAATATTGACCAGATTTGGCACCAAATGACTTTTTTTACATTCCCCAGACTGAAACGTTCCCTAAAGGGAAATAGATTTCAGGATGTGCCAACCATCCAAAAAAAAAGACATGGAAACTGAAAACCATCATGAAAGAAGAGTACCAGAGACGTGACAAATGGCAGGAACTCTGGGATCGTTGTGTTCAATCAGGAGGGGACTGCTTTGAAGGAGATAAATTTGATTAACTGTTTTGTGCTTTAGTTTTTTTTGAATAAATTTAGTTTTGGAACCTTTTGATCAGACCTCGCATATTATGTAGCAGAATACATTAGGAAAATCTAATTTTACTGACATCTGAATTTTATACAGATGACAGTCACATACTGTATGTCATCAAGGAAAAAATTACATTTGGGTGGGTGGTTTTTGTTTTTTAATAGAAAATTGGCTCCATTAGCTTTTAAAAAAATGCTAAGCAATAAGATTTTGTGAGTATATTTGCCAAGGATTCAGCCTGTAGTACTAGAGAACTTGATAAAATGACAACCTTTGACAGCTTATGAACATCTTATGTCGTAAACTTTGATGCTTGCTAGCAAAGTTAAAAAAAATATTAGTCTTGTTTATTTTCCTTTGAACATCTGTATGTAGCTGCATGTTAAAATGGGTGATCACTTATTTCTGCACAGAATAACTCTCAACCCCACCTTTCTAGTGTCAACAGATTACACTGAAGCATACATTTAAATGATGGTAAAGAAATTGGAAAATTCTTTATTGATTTGAGATTTTTATTTTAGCTAGTCAGAATGAAAAATGATTTGCAATAGTTTTGGATTTTTTCAAGAGAAATAAATCACTTTCAGAAATGATGATAAGATTTAATTGTGCAAGATTTTTGGTTGTTTTTTGTGTTTAGGAACAGCCAGAGGAAAGTCAAAAAGAACTAGATGATGATGAAGATAGAAGGAACCCAGCATATGTTCCGAGAAAAGGGGTGTTTTATGAACATGATACCAGGCTTACCGAAGATGCTGAACAAGAGCAAAGGTTTGCATTGATTGATAGTTTACAGATGTAAATGCAGTTACTAATCATGCCAACAGTGGTGTTTTGTGGATGAGAGATCGAGAGTTGTTGAATTGTGAGTGAGTTCATTAATTTTAGACTGATTTAAAACCTTGTGTAAAGCTCTGGTCATTTCACCAATATTCTGAACAAGAGGATTCCATACTATGCCTGATGTTAATCAGGTTCAAATCCAACCTCTCAGCAAGCTAAGCAAGGGATTCCGCTGCATTACCCTTGAAATAACCACATAATGAGGCATGGCATTGTCATCCATATTGAGTCTAGTAGTAAGTGGGTGATCATCAAAATGAGGTTGAACTGTCAAAACACCTGTTGGCATTTAGGGTTACAGGCACAGTAACAAAATCAAGCATGAAAAAAAAAAAAACATCCCCATGCCATGATGGATCTACTGACATAAGTCTCAGCAGTATTTTCTTGTTTGTAAGCTTAGTGTCTTTGTTGTCAAACACTCATTTGACTGTTGATACAGTGCAACAGAATCAGATTTTCTTCAAACCATTGTATCCTTTTCCATGTCCTCATTTCACTAGAAATGTTGATTGGCCCATTTAAGCCTTGCTGTCATATGTCAGTCTGAGAACCTTGAGCAATGCATAGGGCAGTGGCCTGGTTAACCAAGGCCATTCAGTCTCCTGGACACTGTTATTGATGGATACTTTGTTGTAGGTTCTCGAGATGTTTGCCAAGTTTATGGTATTGGTGAAGGGTTTTAAGACAAAGGTTTACATTAAACCTGTCAATTTAATTAAAATGTACAAATATATTTCTATATTTTTTAAAAAAATAACTTCAAACATTTCTGTCCATTTTTATAGACCAAAGAAAAAGTTGTGGAAAGATGAGGGCAAATGGCAGCATGACAGATATAGAGAGGATCAGCAAGCACCCAAGTCTAAAGAGGAGTTAGTTGCATTGTATGGCTATGATATTCGAGCAAAGGATAAACCTCCAGCAGCAGCACCCAGAATAAACAGACCTAGGTAAGTTTTGTTTATCTATAAGAGATCAGAAGTTGCCACCACCACAGCATTACCGTGTGCAGCTTTAAAATTTTTATTTAATCTTAACAGAAGCAACATGATCCATGTTTTGTTACTGTTGACAATTTATGCAATTTGCTACTAATTTTGGTTTTAATCTGTTCTGTTTTGTGTATATATTTGATGACTGAGGAAGTGCTGCTGTTCACTTGATCATCTAGTTTTCTTGATGCCATGCACTAAATTATTATTAAAATATTTTCTAAACAAGGTTAAAGATTTAATTATTTGCTCAACAAACCAATTTTTTTTAATGACAGCAGACACCACAAAAGCAATGCCTGTTTTTGTGTCTAGTTGCGCTTTTCAAATTAACAATTACAGAATTTTGAGAAAACAAATAGCTTTCTTTTTAAACACACCAGTACAGTTATTTTTCTACTTAGTCACCATCGTCTTTTCATAACATTGTTGCTTTTGAAGTATTGTCTACAATGCCTAATGAAGTCATTGCTGTATAGAGAGTGAGGAAACAGAGTCTTTTCAGTTTTTTTTACTGATTTTGAGGTTTGTGGAACTCAACAAGAATTAACTTCATAGTAACCAAGGCTATCAATGATGATCTCTGTGGCTTGATGTGCAATGAAATGATTTTTGTGGATCAGTTTATCAATTCATCTGCTTGTCTTCATTTAACAGCTGTTGCTGGTTGTCTACCTTGAGACCTATCTTCTTTATTTTCACACTATTTACCCAGCATCTTACAGAACTTACATCAACATGCAAGTGTCCATACACATTGTGTGACACTAAATTTCACTTGGCATATCCCCTCAGCTGTGACAGATTCTGTTATTGCTCTTGACTGAACTGCTGTGGTGTAATTTTCTCCCTGATGTGATAAAACAAAACTCTTGCAGCAGTGGAAGGATACATGTGAGAGCATTTTGTGCATGATTTTCATTGCTGTACCACTTGCCATTCTTCACGAAGTAATAGGAGGCATTGTGCATTCCTCATGTATTAGCTAATTTTTTTAAAAAGCATTTTTTGTAATATAGAATGTTTTGAATTTTAATAACTAACTTGTTATTTTTACACCACCATTCCACATGTTACTTCTGACTAAACTTTAAGGTAGTCTCATTAAAGATGATTCAGTCTGTCTTTTGACCAGTTTTGTTTGCTATTTAAGAGTAAGATTTAATATATTTTGAAAGGGTTTATTTATCTGAAATTTAATGGATCATTCCAATTGCTTTGCAGTATGCTCTTCATCACTGACTGGGATTTGGATTTTAGGGAGAAATTTTTTTTCTGATAATTTTCTTTCTAAAATTTTTTTCAGTATCAGATATTTTTCATTTAAAATTCTGAACTCTCTTTAAAAAAATAGAACCATGAAATGATTTTAATGGATTATCTGAACCCTGAAAATTCTTAGACAAAAGGAGATAGTATGAATAGAAAGAAATGTTGCATCCGGTAGTTTTATCATGAAAACTTTTTTTTTTATTCTTTTAGAGTTAGAAAGTCCCAGCAGAGGCCACGATTGGGTGACTTTATGGAGGGAGATGCTGAGCAGTCTTTGGAGCAGAGTCCAATGGAAACACAGCGAAACAATCTCAACACCTACCAGAACCGGAAGTCCAGTCAGTGGAGTGGTACTCGTAGGGGTGGTAGAGGCTATGGTGATAATAATGTAAGTAACGTAAATCGAAACTGCCATAACAAACCCAGGCAAAGGAGCTTGCCTCTGAGACAGTTCACAAACAGCAGCTATAGGGTAAACAATGATGGTGGTAGTTATAGAAACAGTGAGGGCTACAAAAGTGAGAACTTTAGAACCAACAATGAGAAAAGTAGCAATTACAGGGGCAATTCTGACAGTAACTACAAGGCTGGAGCTGAAAGCCCTGGTAGCTACAGGTTTAATCGGAACAGTTCTGGCTACAGAAAAGGGGGAAGTGGTGATGCAAGCTTCAGAAACAATGTTGAATGTTTGTATAAAAATGCCCAGGATAAGAGAGTTTATAGCAATAATGTGGAAAGTAGAAATGGACATGAAAATAAGCAAAGGACTCCAGAAAGGAATATTTTGCAAACTGATGAATCCGGTGATTCAGTGCCCAAGCAGAAAAATCTTCTAAATAATAGCAAGGAGTTTAGTGGTACTGTTATAACAGCTAACTCAAATGTTGAACGGAAATCATATTCTAAAGAAAGGAGGCACAAAGGCAATGGACGGATACGAGTGCTGGATACTGGTCCACAAATAGCAGAAGTGGAAGAGCAGCTGACTCATCTGACTGTTAGTGAAGAAAAGTCTGAACCTGAGATTATCCATTCATCTAGTCAAAGTAAGTGTTTGGATTATTTTCTTCTGAATCCTTGTTTAAGACCTTGTAACAGCAATTGTTTTAGAAAAGAAATGATACACCGTTTAGATTATAGTAATCATTTGTATTGAGTAATTTGATTTCCTGAAGCTGCTTGTCAGCAAACCTTTTCTTTTTTTTAAGAATAAAGTTTTAAAAAAAAATCTGAATAGTTGTTAAGGTGCAAAATTTTAAAAATTTGACGTCTACATTAAGTTTCTCCAATTTTGAGGAAATGCAAAATATAATTGGCTGGCTATTCAGATTGCTGCAATGTTTGTGATAGGCTTACTCCGTTTATATAAGCACTAATCTCATCATTTTTTTGGAAGGGATGGATGTGTTAATTCAAAAGCTAATTAACATTTCAAACAAACAAAATTAAAAGTGTATAATTTGGTTACAGATACCTATTCTTAAACAGCACAAAATATATTAATTTGGTTATTTTTCATCTTTGTAGCAAATGAGAACAACAGCAACAATAGTAACCTCTCTCTTGCTGCAAAGTCTGCTGGTGAGAAGACATTTACATCTGTATCATCATCAACTCCACTAGCTAACAAGCAAGAAACTACTACTCATCAGTCTCGGCCAAAACGCTACTCATCACAGCGGCAAAGAAACCTACCAGATATGAACTTTACTGAACAGCTGCCTGTGGATAATGCCACATATTATAATCCAGGTAACAGTTTGTTTGTTTTTAAAATTTATTAAGTATTTTTACAACATATGTTCTTTTTCAAGTGGAAATAGTAGATGACTTTCCACAGCTTTTCAGAGAAACACAAATTCATGTCTTTGGAAAGTACAAATGCTACATTGGTAGAGACTATATAAGTCTCTATTAACCAGTACATCAACTTAAGATTAGTCTTGCAGTCTTCATACAGCCTTAACATGTCTAAAACAATAAATTTAAGAAAAACAAACAAAAACTTAGCAGATATTAAATTGTGCAGTGAGGATGACTTATATGCCTAAAATGATATATAGTGTAAGTTTTACTAATACTATAAGTATTAGAGATTTATTGGTGGCAGTGTTTTTGCATTCAAAGTGGTTTTATGGGGGTTTTTTTACCACCTACATATCTCTATCAATGTTTTTGGAAAATATTTTCCTGTTGAATGTCTCCATAGTAGTGATAAGCACTGTTTTTCTTGTGAGGCTAATTATTCTTGGCTGGCTATTGATTGAAAAGCCAATAAAAGCTTTTTGTTGCAAAAAACACTAACATTTACACTAGTTTCCAAAAGTTAAGCAACTGACAAAAAAAATTCAGTTTGGTTGGTTTTATTTAAAATGATCAACACACACTCCTTTTTATGCGCTACTTTTATCAAAGAAATATGTAAATTACAACTAATTTGTAGGGGTTAGAGGTAAACAGGAAGGAATTCTAACAGAATGTAAAGAAAAATGAAATATGGGTAGTCAGTATGGAATCTGTCCCCTCCTTGATGGCAGTGCATTCTTAGAACATCCCAAACATTCTCAGTAGGATTTAGCTCAGGAGAATGTGTTTGCCATATCATATGGGTAGTAGTTTGGTCTTTAAAATATTGGCTGATTACACATTTTCTATGTGGATGTGTATCATCATGAAGTTATCTCCAGTTGCATCTATGTATGGTTTAACACAGGGATCCTGACTATTGTTCTTGTACCTCATTGCACCCAATGAAATTCCTGCCAAAACCATTACTACCACCACTACTGTAGTGATTCATTTTTATGGTTTTTGTGAGCTGGTTGCATGTTTCACTTTGCCTCTAGATGGATATACACTGTGAATCACATTGATGGCTAAATCTTGACTCATCAGTAAAGAGAACGTGGCTTCAGTTGTATGGTGTCTGAGTGACACGTTTATGGCAGGCACCAATTCATCTGCTTCTGTTTATGATGGCAGGTTGAGGGGATACGCTGCATATGGTTGAAGTTGATACTCTTGTGGTTGCAGAGAGATTAGAAGCAAGTTGGGTTCTTGAAGTTTTGTTTTGCAGAGTTAAATGACATACACTGTTCCTCTAGGGTTTGAATTGATCTTCAAACAATATCTCCATGCACTTTAAATTGTCTCCTTAGTTGAGAAACCATACTTCTGTTCACATTTAGCCATTGTACCATCTTGGGGCTGTGAATTTCTGGCCTCTATCTTACCAGTAGTTCTCCACCTTGGAGAATCTTCTAAACAAATATGGCTATCTATCTGTAATGTTGTTCTTCAAAACACACATGTTGGTGGTAGTGGTGCATGAGTGTAAAATATGGTTAGGGTTGCATGTGTATTACTACTTTGGGAGTGGAGACTGGCAAAGCCCAAGGTTTGTCATAGTTTTTGCCTTATAGCTCCCAAATATGGTTGAGGGAGAGCTAATTAGTTTTGTTTTTTTTTTTTCTTGGAACTCATTTACATATTCCTTTGTTAAAATTTGGTTAAAAAAAATAAATCTTAAACTTTTCGGAAAATTATTTTTATTTGGTTTTCAAAAGTTCAACAATAATATGTATAAAATAAATTAAATACACAAGCAAGCAGATCTTTGACTTACCTCATCCATTTCAATGAAAGGAAAATAGACAACAGTAGGTTTTTATTTTATATTATTATTCTATACTTTTTTTGCTTAACACTGTCTTTGTTGTCAATGAGGTAGCAAAATTTGTTTTAATTGATTGTAGTAATAAAGGCTGTTTTCTTCAGTTATCCTGATAAAGTGACATTTTTTGTAGCACTACTGTAGTGTATAATAATATTGTTAACTACTATTAATCATGATCCGCATTTATACATTTAACTGAAAAGTACAGCCACCAGCTCATCATATACATCTAGGGTATAATGTCGGTCTGATTTTAGTAGTTAGTTAGATAATGAATAGTAATATTTATTGACATTTACTAAAATAAAATTTGAAAGACTTTTTTTTTTTAAATGGCAACAGTGTGTTGCCTTGAATCTTGCATCCTATGTCAATCAACTAATTATAATTAATGGAGCTTGGGTGAGTATAGAGTTATGAAAATCAATAATATTAATTCTTTTTAGATATATCTAAACTCTTGTGAACATGAGATAATTTCTTTTAAATTTTGAGACATTTTTGCAGTAAAATTCATTTTGTAAATTATCATATAACAGCTTCATTAGAATACTCTAATTTAGAATTCCAAATCAACTCAGAAAATTTCTATGATACACTTAATATTCAACGAAAGATGTAGGTTTACAACTTCATTTTGTATGGTTGCCATGGCATTCTTGCAAGCTTTAAAAAAGCACACAAAAACTCAGGTATAGTTTTCTTCATAGCTATTCATCAGAATTTAATAATTTGGTTTTGTATTTTTAATTTAAAGGTAACACTTGTTTGAAAGCAAGTTCCTGTGGATTTTTTCAATTGCAAAGTTTGACATTCATCAATTTAAAACTAATACAGATTTAAAAAATTCTACATGCAATGGTCAGGCTGTTTCTCATGCAAATGCCTTAAAATTTGGAATTCAAAGATATGGTACCAGAAAGTAATAAATATCTTGAAATAGAATATTTGGGAAAATGTACTAGAAAATATATAGTAACACAGGGTCCATAAATATTTTTTTGTTTATGAATACAAAAATCCCTCCAAAAAAGTCAAAATTTGACTGAAAAACAAAAAAGCTGAAATAAAAAAAAAAAAATATTCATTTCCAGAAGACCCTTTAAAAGAATTATTTTTCCTCAAATTTTGTCTGTCTTAGTTTGTACTGTTTCTATAAATAGCAATTATTTATACTCCTATTACTATTTTCTTTTACTTCAGCGAGTTATGCTCAGCCACCTCTGTTTCATCCAGAGCAGGGCCACCCACCACAAGAGAGAGCATATCAAACAGCAATGCTACAGCCGCCTCCACCCATCCCATTTACTCTGCCAGGTAATTTCAATGCAGCCACAAAACCACATTAACATCAACATCTTTTCAGAAAATATTACAGTGCACTTTGTAAATTACAACAGTGAAAGATTGCAGTTATATGAATGCACATATACATGTTTAAAAAATGTACAGATTAAATAGTTAGCTGGATTAACTTTTATTTATTGTTAAGAAAAGGAATGTGTGCACCTTTTAAGCCATTTTTTTCTGGTTTAAGAGTGATGGTGTGATGTAATTTTAATGCTTTATTTTGTTGTTTAGATTGGTTTTAAATTAAAATTTTTACATTTCATACCCAGAATATTTGTCTTATCAAGAAATTTTTCTTGATGCTTCAGCTTTGTTTTAAAGCTGTGACTATATGGAATAAGATATGGTATCTGCATAGTCTTTTTCTTTTTTCTAGTTACAACACCAGGCATACCTTCACCACCCAGAATGTATGGTCCAGGTTCTTCTGTGAGCTTAGCTGGCCCACCTGCTGGAATCATCACACCACAGTACATTAGTGGAGGCATGATTTACAGTGCACCTCCACCTGCTTATCGTGTGCCAGTCATGCCGGGGTATCAATCACCGCCCCCTCGGCCACCTGCCCCACCACCACCACCTACACAGGTAAGTAACCATTTTTGTGTACTGGCGACACACACACACACAAAAAAAAAAAAAGTGCTGAAGGTGTCAGACCATATTACAAACTGAGCGCGCCGAGGCTTCATCCCTGAGAGTTTTGGCTGGGGAAGTGATCACTTGGTGGAATTTTTTGCCAAGGGTTACAGACTGACATCTGTCCTTAAAAGGAGTTTCAACTCCATTAGGCTTTGCCTGGTTCCAGGAGCTTTTGCTCCATCGAGGTTTCAGCCTCCCTTCTCTTCAGAGATGTCCATGCATACATAAAAATTCGCACGCATTTCACATTGCTCTCACCACCCCCCCCAAAAAAGTGCTGAAAGTGGACAAGAGTCAGAAGAAGAATGGAGATTGTCTAATAACTATCATTACTATCATTTAACATTTACTATTGGACCCACAAGATGAGTTAAAACGTATTGTCATTCTGAGTGAGTGGCATGAGAGAGAGAGAGAGAGAGATTATATCCTGAATGATGTGTATATTCTATTTGTTTGCATTTTAGTGGCTAGCACCTTCCTAATACAATAGGCCAATTAACTCGTTGTTTTACATCTTTCTTTGAGATTATTATGGGTGAAAGCTAACTAAGCTTTTCTATCTTTTGAGGAGACTGTACCAAATCATCATTAACTTCAGCACCCACAGAAATTTTTACCATGTTGCATTCATTAAAAACAAACAAAAAAACAAACCAAGTTGGCTGTAGATTTGTCCATGTGATATCTTGTGGGTGAATAGTGTCTGTGTATGGTTTTTAAAGATACTCAAGAATTTTCACACTGTGATTTAGAGTAAAAATAAACTACTTTTCAACAGATAGCAATGTATATTTAAGAGCATTATCTACTCTGTGCATTTTAGCATAATATAAACAATATTTGTACAAGCTACCTGCAGCATTTGAAAATTCATTGATCTGATTCATGTTGGTCAGAAGAAAATAAGATGTCATCACTTTTTTTTTTTTAAAAAATCTACTCTAAAAGTAGAGATTTGACAAATTTCCCAAGTTGCATAGAGTTTTAAGAATAAAAGAAATCAGGAATATCTCATTCTATATATTTGCTAAGATTTAAAAAGATAAATAATATTCAGAATGAAATTGGCTTGATGCAAGAGGGAAGTTTTATTAATGCTTAGTTTAAATGGTTTTCACTTAGATTTTTAGACTAAAAGCAAAAAAAATCAAACTGAATTCTTGTCTTTAATTATAGCAATCTTTAATTACTGTGTATCACCAGACCTAAGCATAGCTACTTCATTTTTACACAAGAATACTTTATATTTTCTTCAATCTTTATTATTTACAGTATATACTCTTTAGGTTTGAAAACTTTTCTTTCAGAACCAGCTTCAAGAACTGTATCGTGGTGGAACCACATACTACTGTACTGATTTGCAACATCCAAGTCCTAGTCGGTCTCCAGTGCGCAGATATAAGTCTGCTATACCAATTGTAAATCCTTATGTAAGTATCCAGTTAAGTTTGGGCATGCGTTCTTTAAACAATGTTCTTTTTCTAATTAGTTCATTGAAACGTTATCTGCACGCACGCACACGTGCACATGCATACGTGCACACAGAGACAGTGTGTGCCCAGTTAACTTGGCCACCCCATAAATGAATGTATCTGATGCTTAACTATTTCAGATGTGATTATGTAATTATTGGATGCCCAGGTGAGCAGAATAGCATGTATGTAGTATCATCTGGCCAAAAACAGATAGATTCCATGTATTTCTGCATTTACTAAAGATGTTCACATATAGGCCATTCAGAGTGTGGTCAGAGTTGGTGACAGATTTCCAAAGATCTTGACATTTCAGAATCTGTTGCCGGTATTATTGCAAAATTCTTAGAGGCAAATGTCATTGCTGAATTAAAGTGACTGGAAGGCTTTCAACAGTGACACAACAACAAGAATGTGCCTTTACTTGCAACATCTGTACTTGTTAGCAAGATTTTTTTTTTTTTTTTTTACAGGCAATGCCCACAACAGAAATGAGCCAAATTATCATCAGTTATCACTAACTTGCTACATAGTGTCTTTCTCTCTCAATTCCTTTTGTTCAATAGGAATGAAGTGCTTCAAAGTCTAGTCAGATGTCTGGAAAGACTTTTAAGTATTTGTGGTGTATTCTTGAACGAATTCATGTTTTGTCAGTTCTCTTCTGGAGATCATGCTTGGATTTAGAAGACTTAATGACGATCAACATCAGTGTCTTCAGCTCATGATAATGTATGGATGTATGAGTTTTCATGGTATTGGCTGAAATCTGTCTAGCAGTACATTGCCAATTTAAAGACATTTCCTCCTCCTCTAATAGCAACAAGGCATACTGAGATTGATATTCCCATATACTTTAGGAGAATGATGCTACATGCAATGCACCTCATGAAATCATGGTCTGGAAAAGAAATTAAGGCATTCAGTTTTTGGGTATCTAAAATCCTGAAATGAATCCAATCAAGTATTTAGATTATCAGCTAAATGCAGCCTGTCCAGATCTTGCCTGCATGATGGAATTAAAGGAAGTTTTTGTATGGATATGAGGGAACCTAGACCAAGATTTTTAAAAACAGTCTGTTCATTTAATGTCAAACAGGTTAGATGCTCTTGGTGCTGCTAAAAGTTGCTGGGCTACATACTAATTAAAGAATTTCACTTGTTTTTATTTGCCATTTTCAACAAGGTAATATTTAGTAATAATGGATGGCCAAATTATTATGGTAAGTCATTGATGCATGAACTTGCTGTTAAGAAATGTTAATTGATTATGATTGAAGAAAAATTTTAATGAGGGTTCTTAATGCTGAACTACTTAAAACATTCTTCAATTTAGATGAGACCCACATGCAAAAATTTGTTGCTGTATGCTTTTGCAAAATCTGATAGATTTTAACTGTGTCATCCTCAGTTAATTTGTTTCTAATTCTTTATGGATACTTTCAAATTACAAGACAGTTTTTAAGTTAAATTTTTTAAGAAATACCTTATTCAGGTCTCCTTTTTCTTTCAGGATCTAGTAAAATCTGATGAAACTTTCTGTGATGCAGATTCTTCTCATACATATTCTCATGGCAACGATGAGATTCTCTCTGCTGAGCAGTCAGAAAGCCAGTTGTCTGATGGTCAATTTTTGGCACATGTTCATGATGAAGAGAAGGCATCTTATCAGGATGCTGAATCGGATATAAGCCAACTGGAGTTGTCGTCAGAAACTTCTGTTGCAGCAAGTGAACAGTCTTCACAGCCTGTTTTAGAGGCTGTTGCATAGTTTGATAAAAGTTAGCCAAGCTGCAAGCACTTGAAGTTGCTTACATGGTGCTCAAGAATGTTTCTGCCAGTGGATGTCTTTCTTAGGCTAATATTGTAATGATCGGAGTGTTGTCTTAAGTTGGCGGTCTGATTCGCATTGGGTATTCCTTCCCTGTACATAAATGCTCATCACTTAACAGCAAGCAAAGAATGTTTCACAGAATAGACGTGACACTACTCTATGAAGCATTTCTGTCATACAGAAAACTAATCTGTATCATTTTCTGTTGTAATTTTAAATCTCTGTTTCTGTCAACCTATATTAATTGTCTTTTATAATTATGAACTTTTTAAAGACTGTTGAAACAGCAGAAACATCTTTTTGAAATATATTCAAGATAATTAAAACATTGAAAAGTCATCCTTATTTTAAAAATGTTATACCTTTCTCTAATAGGCATAGAAACTGCTTTCTAGCACCATTTAAAAGAACTGTCATCCTGATTAAAATTGCATTTCAAATTAATGAAATGATTTTTAACAGAAAGCAAGCTGGACCTTCAACCCTTCCACATGATCTAAAGCAAGTTGGTGAATTTCCAGCAGGGCATTCTGTCGGGCTTTGCCTGCCAAGCCAACAGTTAACTACTGTGCCCTTTATGGTCACACCTTACAAAATGTGTAATGAGAATGGCATAAACTTATCCTTCAGATGAAATAAGAATAAAGTTTGTTTCCCTATTAGACTAAGTTATTTTAAATAGGGAGTGACTTATCAATCACCCTGCATATAAATTAAAGAACTAATATGTATTGTGCAGTATACTGAATGAATCTCCAGAATTTGCTTTTGGTTATATGTTGCTGGGTGTAATCATTTCTTATTTTTTAAAAAAATTAAATCAGTTCTTTAAATTATAAATTTCATTGGTACACTGATCCCCAATTTATATATGAATTTAGTTATCTATTTTCCCCATCCCTCTTAGGATAGATAGCCACATATACCAACCAGAATATTTCAGTTTGAGGTCTCTGGATTTGTTTTATAAAAGAGCTGTTTGTAGTTCTATTTCAACTGTCAAACCCTTGGCATAATTAAAATTGCTTCTTCAGTTGTATGAAGAAAATTAGTTTTTTCTGATGAGATAGTTGAGGCAAGTTTAAGATAAGAAAACAACTTGTCTCAACCTTTTCCTCAAATTTTAAAATTTACTGCTGCTTGAAGCCTAATGGCCATGTATAAGCAAGTGTACCTAGTGGTATTCAACCTTTTTTCTAGAGAACCCTTTTGCTGGATATCATTATAGAAACATATACTGTACCATATTTAATAAGTAAAAGTGAAGTGAAGTCTTGTGTACATTTTATATTATGATCTATAGGAAATTCCAGCTGTCAGCCAACAATTTGCAATCTCTAATTTAGGGAAAATATGAAAAGGCCATGTAGAAAATGAGCTGTTTTTTTTAAACGATGTTAAGCATATTTCAATAAATGAAAAAGACTGATAATTACTATTTTTAATACTATCTTTAAAGAGTGGAAAGAAATCATACATACAGTTTTCCTTTTCATTATTCAATGAGAATTTAAAACCTTTGGGGTTGAACAGTTAGACTTGCATTAAGGAGACAGTAGGCAAATCCAGATTTTAGGGATGTGAAAGCTAATTCAAATACATAGCAATTATCTTGCCAATACTGCAAAAAAAAAAAAAAACATTTTTAATGGGAATTATTTGCCACTTTCCAGCTGCTTTCATCTGCTGAACGAAGTTTAGTTTTATTTGTTAATTTTTTGGTATTGTCTGTTTTTTTTTTCTATTAGGCTTAGCAAATTAGTAAAATGATTATAGTACTGTGGGCAGTCCACTTTCCACCTGTCCACAAACCCCAATCCCTTTGCCAGTCTACGTGTCTGAAAATGCATACAAGATAACAGACAAAAGTATGATTATTTATTTACTTATTATTTTTCAGTTGCAATCATCTTAGTAATTTAGCTGAATTTAAAAGAAATAAGACTGGTGCCCCCCAACTTGACAATTCAAATATAATAAAATATTTTATTTGGTGTCTGTTTTTGAGATATTAAAATTTTTATATTTTTTTGTCTCAAAGATTCAGACACTTAAAAATTTTCTTCGGCAATACCTTCTCCATTCTTAACTGTATTCTTTACTCCAGTGTGTATAATAGGCCTCTTTTGTAATAAAGTTTATTTATAAATTGAAGATTTTTTTTTTTTTTTTAATGTGAATATCAAGTGGTACGGTATCTGGGATCATCGTTGTAACTATGTAGACACATCTGAGGAAGTTACATGGTGCCATGGTTACTGCTAGAAAGTGTTGGTGCCAATCTGATGCTGGACACGTCCATATTCAGCAGGAAGTGTCAACTAGAACAACTGCTTAGCTGTAGGAGGAAACCCACACTGATGGACTGGTACTGCAGAACGGCAAGGAGAAATACTGCTAGGGGGAGTCTTGCCAAACTAAGTCTGTCCTCAATGGGATCAAACTTGGGTCCTTTGCCACAGCAGGATTGTGTGGTATTTTACATACATGACCATCCACTCACTGCTGCTCCACCAGTACAGTATTTAAATTTAACTTGTTAAACTACATAAAGAAAAAGTTAAAAGTAATTATAAATATTCTCTAAAGTTCTTATTATAATCTCTCTCTATTACCAAATTTTTCTAAAAATTTATTTATTTAATGACTAGATTAATTTAACCTTTCTGATTGAAAGAAATTACACCCTCACCAGTATTTTCTTACATTTAAATTTTGTGATAGTAGTTTGCTGTGCAATAAAATATAAGTAATTTGGGCATGAACCACTGCTATTACTATCAGCTCAGTAGAATGACCCCTATACTATGAGATGAGATTTAGCGACTAGCTTGTAGCCTCTCTCGCTCTATTATTAAATCATCGGCTGTTTGAACTTTTGTTTTCACTTAGTATTTAAGCAGATCCTGAATATAATGGTAAATATATTCTTAAAGGTCTGATTACTATTTTTTTTTAAACATCTGGAAAAAGTAATTTAAAAAAAATAAAAGTTTTAAGTTTTTATAATTTATTAAATGTATAATTATTTGATCATTGAGATTTGGTAATTGTCATCAATCAGTTGGGAGAAATCAGTCATTAATTTTTAAATAATTTTTTTTTTTGTAAACCACACAACACCTCGCTTTACTGGAATTCCCACTAAATAATATAGTTAATTTAAACTTGTATGGGCAATGTCGTCATAGTTTTCCTGTCCGGAAGATGTTTGTATGATTTTAGTTTAGCATAGCTCTCTATGGCACTGTTGAGCATCTAGTTGTATAAGATGATGGGCTGTTTGTACTGATCTTGATGTCGAGACCTAGAAAGGATGCAGTGGTCACCAAGGTATTGCTATGAAAATAATTATTTGTTATGCATATCTGATGATCTGTGATTGAGTTACACATTGCAACTGAATCATAATTAAGTGATATGTTAAAACTGGACTTGTGTGCTCCTTTGAACTGAGTGAGTAATTTTGGGTCACCTGCTGAACCAACTATAGATGAGTAGAGGTGATAAATGCATGTTTACTACTATGCACCTGTGTGCATACATTTTCTAGAGGCCACCGTAGGTTTCAGTTTCCTAAACCGAGTTGAGAGGAGATTGGACCTGCATGCCTCATATTGGCTTAGAGCTTTCTGAATTCATCACACCTGATGTAACTTTGGAGATTTTCAAAGGATAAGGTTTTAAGAAGCATGGAATTTTGGATGAAATGCTATTGCAACATGAATGGAGATTATATTAATGCTAATTAAACATTTGAAAAAATTGGATTTGTTGTCTATCAGTCAGTCAGGTTCTTCAGTAAATAATATGCTCTCTTCCATTTTTCTAGTGACCAGAAAATTTTAAAAAAAAAAAAAATCTAAATACAGTTGTAAATGAATTTCTCTAGGAGCCTAGAGCAATGGTAATTCTTGCATTTGTAATGCCATTTTTACCTGCCTGTTTCACTCATGAATTTGGTGGTAAGATTACAGATGTGTTGTTCATTGTGTGTATTTTTCTTAAATAACTATTGCTTGGTATTACTTTTTAGTTTAGAACTTTGGAATGAAAAATGTTAGTTTATCACTCACCTTTAGTAGGCATTACTTTAAATTAAAAAAAGAGAGAATTGTAAATACTTCAGAGTAAGTAACTAAGTGAGTTCCTGTGGTGGTGGTGTTTTACACATTTAAAAATGTCTTTCAGTTACAGTTTTCTGCTGTTCACATCTTACTAGCTATTTTGTGCCAGATTGTTTACCATATATACTTTCATTTATATTATTATAATAATAATAAGCATCTTTTTTTTATTTTACCATCTATGCATTGACTTTGCCTGCTAAAAACTGCATGATTTTTTAATCTCTTTTGTGTGTGCTCCACTGGATTCTTTCATTCCCTATATACCACTTGAGGTGCATTTGCAAGTTTGAGTAATAGGGGGTTGACATAATAATATCTTCCTCATTAATATAAATCCCTTTGTATTGCCAAATTTGTATCCCATGTGTTTTGCATTACAAGTGTTGATTAAATATGCAGACAGTTTAGCACACTAAGTAAAGCTGCTAGGCTTGGGTGTAAGTGCAATTCAATTGATATATGGAGAGTTAATTCAATATCTACATTTTTTAACATTCAATTTTTTTTTTTTTTGCTTAAGTGTGCAAAAATTTTGTTTACTTTATACATAAATTAGAACTTTTTCTTTTTTTTAAAAAGAAAAACAATTTTGTTTTTAATAAGACTGATAACGGGTTTTCAAATATAGCTGACAGCTTTTTTGAGGATTGTGAATTTATAGATATGTTGAAAGATCATTGAATGTTAAGCCAGTTTTTTTAAAAATTTTCTTCAGGAATTGGTTGACTATATGAAACTCCTAATTAGTCATAAATACTCATCCGCTCATTTGCATAGATGATATTGTTATTATCCTTGGTATACTAAACCCTCATCTATAATGACTGGAACCTGCTGATTGAGGTTGCAGAAGACATGCTGAATGTTAATGCATTCACCGGTAACAATGGTTTGTGATGATTTGAGGATTATAAATTGTAATATTGCCGTGTAAATCATATGTAAATTATATTGTGTAGAAAATCACCAACTCAAATTTTGAATATCGTGTTTGTTTGTGATTTAAATTATATAATATGCCTACATGTGTATGAGTAAGTAAACCAACATCAGCATGATAAAGGAAGATTTTTTTTTTAAATGTGCAGTGAAACAATTCTAAGTGATACTAGCATTGGCTTAGCAACAAAAGAAAATAAAAAAAAAAACAACTAATTTATAAATGAATCTATATGGATTGGTTTATTAAAAGAAAAAAAGTTTGTATTGGAAAAATACGGAAATATTATAATGGGCTGCTGTCATTGTTGTAAATGTCTTGTCTCTATTTTTTGTGAATGATTGCTTAGCTGAGATGCAGCAATACTGGAAAGATTAGCACTAGTACATATTTCTGTAAATAAACTGTTTTCACTCTTTAAACTGCTTTCTTTTTTCTTCATTCAGCAAAATTGTTTCTAATTTAGTTTCCTCTGTTTCTGAGAGTAGTCTGTAATCCTTGCCAACCTCAATTGTGATTGATCTTTTTTGTTTTACTTTAATAGTATGTAGCGAATAAGAAGAGAAAAAAACAGTATTGTGGAGAAGTACAGAGAGTTTAAAGTAAACAGTCTGACATGCTTAGATCAATTTGGTGATATTGTAGCAAAATCATGCTTAAATTACATAATACTTGTAGAATTGGACACTGAAAGATGCCATTCACTTTCATGTGCTAAATATTCAGTTAACCAAAAAAAATATATATATATATATATACTACCATTCTTGTGGAGATGTCAACTCATAAATGTGCCATTAGGTGATCTCTTTTTTGCTGAGGGATAGCTGGTAAATAAATGTGCCACATCACAGGTTGTGTTAACATATCCCCAAAAAGTCCAATGTATTCCCAAGACCCGTACATGAATGCATAGTTTTAGTGTCATCTACTGTTTTCTGCTATGATAATACTTGGATGATTTTAGACTTACTGTAAAATCTTAAAATGAGATCAATTTTTATACTCAGCCAAATGCGAATTTGTAGCGAAAAAGCTAATGAAACTTTTTATTGTGGTTTTATTTATTGATAATGCATAGTTAAGTTGCATAAAATCTTTTCAGAAATCCAAAAAAAAAAGTAGTTTGGATTTTTTATTAAAAGAAGTATCATTATATTTTAATTACTATGAAACTATAAGAAATTGAACAGGTCTGGGGATAAGGAAAAGTTTGACTTTTTATAAATTGTCTGTTGATATTATTTTTAAAAAGACGAAAAACCGTTCAAATTTCGTACTTATACGTATAGCAATCACAACCAATTTTTATGAGAACCCTTCAACTAATATAATACTTATTTATTTTATAAGAAAGAAAAAAAAGGACAACCCTTGGTCCATCTCGTCCCCGGGTGGATTCGAACCACCAACCTTTCGGTTAACAGCCGAACGCGCTAACCGATTGCGCCACGGAGACCGCACAAAGAAGATTGAATTTAAGTTTTACCATTTCCCTTTCTTCATCTTTTCTCCTTAAGGGAAAAAAATATATATACATAAATATATATGTATGTGTGTGGAGGGGGGAGGGGACGCACTTCCGTTTGTACTTGCACCCATATACACTACCAAATTGACACGCAATTCGACCCCTTCGTCGTTGTTGTTTTAAAATAAGTCCCAGCTGGGACGGTACCCAGCTTCTTCCGCCTTTTCCACCGTCGGGATGATGCTGCTGCTGCTCCTCACACGTCGCTTAAAAATAGAACCTCGGACGGCTGTTCCTCTTTTGCGTTTCCATGGTGAGGAGGAGGGGGGGCCAGTTTAAGGGAGCCCGCATCAAAAAAAAAAAAAAGTATCAATCGTCCCCGGGTGGACTCGAACCACCAACCTTTCGGTTAACAACCGAGCTGGGACGGTACCCAGCTTCTTCCGCCTCTCTTCCACCGTCGGGATGATGCTGCTGCTGCTCCTCACACGTCGCTTAAAAATAAAACCTCGGACGGCTGTTCCTCTTTTGCGTTTCCATGGTGAGGAGGAGGGGGGGCCAATTTTAAGGGAGCCCGCATCAAAAAAAAAAAAAAAAGTATCAATCGTCCCCGGGTGGACTCGAACCACCAACCTTTCGGTTAACAGCCGAACGCGCTAACCGATTGCGCCACGGAGACCCGATGGGCTAACAGTTTCACTTACTGTTATTTGTATCATCTCCGCGCGATCGCGAATCAGGGGGGGGGGGGCCTCCATCGGTTATCCATCCCCCTCTCGCCTCGGTAATGGCGGACGGCATCCGTGCCCTCCTCCTCTCTCCCCCCCCACCACCGGAGGTTACTGTTTCTTTCTTTTGATTGTTATGCGTTTATTTTTTATTCTATTATGCTCACGTTTAACAAAAGGTTAGTTAATACGGTTTATTAAAACAAAAAATAATTAAAAAAAAACTCCCAGCATCACCTGCGGGCGGGGGACCCGAGAAGAGCCCCTTAAAGATGTCGATCGAACTCGTCTGCCAATCCGACTTTCCCCGTTTGAGCCCAGGTCGGGTTCTTTTCGATTGTCCAAACCTTCGTAGTTTATGAGAGCCGGTCACCAGGGGGAGGAGCTGCATCCGTTGTCAGCGTCCCCCCCTCCCATTTCTCGATCGGTTGGGGCATGAGCCACGGGATCATATTAATGACCCTCATACCTTCGCCAGACAGACAGATAGATGTCTCACCGGGTTCACGCCAAAGATCAAAGGCAAGATTGAATAATGCCCTGCTGTGAAGTCAGCAACAAGACCCCAGTCCCAGAGCTCCCTGTATCGAAACTACCCGTGAACACTGATATGGATTCCCCCCACCACCCTCAGAGCAGGCAGATGATGATGATGTACAATACGCTACTGATGAACCACACCTCATAAGTCAATGACTTAGTCGGGGGGGGGTCTCAAGCTCTCAAAGCAAAAGGCTGTTAAGTTCAAGATTACAGCAGTGGAATCCCCTGCTGCGGCAAGGATGCTATTCTGCATGACTGACACACACAGAGAGAGAGAGAGACCTCAGAGAATGGGTTGTTTTCACTGAGGCTCGTAACAATTTGTTGGGTAGCCAAAAGGTGGAAAGATACACTGACCTTGTGCAGGAGCAGTTGGCTGCTAGTTTCAGTCTTGGTTGCTGCCTGCAGCTGAAGCTCCATTTTCTTAGCTCACATCTTGATTTTTCTCCTGCCATGCCTGAGAGTTGTTAGTGGTAAGCACAACGAGTAATTCCATTCAAGACATCACCACCATGGAGAATCATCGTTTCCGAGGAAAACGAAAGAGTAGCACATGGCAGACTTTTGCTGGATGTTGAGGCATGGTACATCCATCAAATATGAATGGAATAGTTAAGTCTGTGGCTGTACTCATCTAATACCACATGACCTGTTTTAGTACCAAACTTATCATACACATATTGAACTGTGGTAACATGCCTGGGTGTTTTCAGGGGTAGGGGTTGTGTGTTTATCCCCATCGAAGATTTTGCAAAATTCTTGCTTTAAAGGAAACTAATTTACTAAGTTCAGGCAAAAACAAACAAAAAAATCCTGAAGATCCGGGGTGCACAGCCACCACACATTCAGTGATTGATTTGTGCTCTCTTCAATGTAGAATCATCCTGGACACACCAATGCTATTCAGTAACTAGTTAAAAAAATCAGGTAGTAAAACCAAAAGACAGCATCTGGTTTGGCAAATTGTCTACCATTGTCTGGCTCTGGCATATGTGGTGGGTGGTCAGATTTCACAGATGTCTGCTAAGCAGGGACAGATTAAGGGCATTCTGAGAATCTAAGCTGATCTGTGAGGCCTCAGAGGCTCAAAACCAAAAATGCTACAAATAATTTATTATGATTGACAATTTATCAGACATAATGTTTATTATTTTAATAATTTTTTACATGAATTTATCAATAAATTCATCATAAATTTTAAGTGTTTGCATCCCTAAGCTATAGTTAACCTAGCTTCTTCCTTAATTGGGGCCTGCCCTCAAGTGATAAGCCACCTCTACTGCTTGTTTTGTTTTCAGCATTGGCTATCCTAATAAAAGCTTAATAATACATGCATTCAATTCAAGTAAGCACTGAAAGACAAACTTTTACTAATGTATTACCTGTACTGTATATTATATACAAAAGGAACTTTTCCCTCTCATTTTCTGGACATATTTCTTTTTCAGTTGGATTACTGAACTGTGCACTAAGTTTGAGTTATTGAGACTTCTATATTACAAAAAAATAATATTTTTTAAATGCATTAATTTTTTTTTAAAGATACACATTCTAATTTTAAAAATACACTGTAATAATATACAATTAAAAAAACTTCTGCTTCACAGCTTTCAGAAGAATGTTAAATTATGTTAAATATTTCTGATAAAAAGGCAATTACCACCTGGTTCACTCTGCGTGTCTATTACATCTACCTGAAAATCAAATGTGCAAACGCATAAAATTAATACTTATTTTTTTATTTTTAAAATTTGTTTTCTACTATGCGATTTAAAGAATCTGGCAATTTTCTTCCTAGTTTTAAATGGAAAAGTAGTTCTAACATCGCTTGCTTTCCTGGACTCAAGTACAATCGGTTTTGCCACCAGTGGGTCTCTACCTTTGATGCTTCCAACTGGCAGGTATAAATAAGCAAAAGATGAATATCGTGAATGATGTCAAAGAAATCTTCAACCTTCAAAAAAAAATTTTCTAATACAGTTTAAACTGTATTGCAATAAACAGATTATCACTTTAGTTATTTTATTAAATAAAAATTCTAACATGATACTTTTCTGCCTATATAAATCCAGCAAAAACCTCGCTATTTAATCATTAATCAGTGATTTTCTGCCAGAGTCCTGTTTCCTATTCAATGATTTGTCATTTTGCATTTTTAAATAAATTCTAGTCACTGAATGATGGGCTGACATTTCTTTTTTGACAGCGATTACATTTTGCTTTATACCATTGTGCAGATCGTCTAAAATTAATATTTTCTGCTGTTTGGGAAATTGCTTTACCATTGGGTATTTTAATAACTTTTTTGCAATTAATGGTGGAAAAATTAAAATTTTCAATTTTTTTGCAACATCTATTTCTAACCTAAATTAAGCATGTTTAATGAGTTGAAAATACTTAACAGTTTTGTATAAAATATACAAAATATACTTAGAATAATTGTTGATTTGTCAGATATCATTATAATGTGATGAATGCTATTTTGTGGTAATTTTTCCAAAATTTCAATCCTTTTGAAACAGCTGTATATATTACATACATGCATTCATACAGTATAAATAAATAACTGAAAGAAATTAATGTTCATTTTTACTCATGCTGAAGCAGATATGCTAACCAAATTAACTTCAAAAACTAAAGGAAGTAGTCTACTTGGGCCTACCATGGAATGCCAGGTACGAATGTCTATTTTTTGTATTTCTACCCTTTACTTGCCATCTCCAAGAGTTTTTTGTACATGGCTGGGCACTCTTCTGAGAAGTTGTTACATATTTGGAGCTCTGCTTTGACTGAGTCCACTTGCAGACGGTTTCTCTCGTTTCTCCAAGCTGAGGTCATCATTGAAAAAAGTCGTTCTGTGTGAGCATTGCTGCATGGAATAGAGAAGATATAAGCACTTACCTTCTTCAGGTTTGTAAAAGAGACCTCAGATTTACTGAACAGCTTGAGATAACATTTTTCACTGTGGCAGTGGCTATCTACCATCTCATGATTATTGATAATTGCCTCCACAATCACATACTCTTCATATAATGCATCCATATCAATATCTGGAAGATTACAGACCTTGACTGCATCACAGAATTCTCCGAAAGGTATGGCACTTGTTAGGATAAATTTTGACAATTTTTTATGAAAGTTGTTTTCAGAGAAGTCATACCTGTCACTTAAGAACTTTATACTTTTTCATATTTCTTAGACACATCAGTGGTAAGCTGACTAAGCTTAGTGTTTACTACTAAGTCAAAATAACAGTTCTTTACTCTTCTCTCAAGTTTGCTTTTCAGTTCAGCCATTAGCTTAAATACTGAAATTTGCTGAATGACTTGGCTTTTAGTGCTTCAATAGTGTCTGAGAACAATTTAAGAGTGTGACCGAGGAAGAAGAAATAGATCTCTGAATTCACTGGCATTTTCTTCATCTCCAAAGCACTTCCACAGTACCTTGGGGCATTCCCTCCTCCACCTAGACTCTGAAAATAACTTTTTAGGACTTTCCAGCAATTTTAAGTATTCTGTCAAGAGATGGCAAAAGATAAGAGCCATCTAGTCAACATGGCGTAACAGATTACAATTATTAACATCCATGAATTCACAGAATTCCTTTAACCGTGCTGTCCTTTTAGCTGAGATGCTGAAATGGTCGTACACTTTGAGCACAATATTTTCAACGTCATTTTCCTGTTTTCCTGTAGCAAATTTTGTTGCATTGTGCAAAATATGGGCCAGACAATTTGCAGCAATAATGTTCTTTTGAGCCATTTTCAGTTTCTGACAAACACTTGTGTTTTTCATAGTTCACACTTGCAGTGTATGCAGACACTTTATTCAGATCCAGACCTGACGTCGCTAGTTTAACCAGTAGCTGATTTGTTATGTCCTCTGATGATTCATTGTTATCACTGCAAAAGTCGAGTAGCACATGTTGCACTCCCTTCTCAAAGTGAAAGTATCTCAGAAGTATTGGGAAATACTTTGTTGCACCATTGTTTGAAGCATCAGTTGCTACTGAAAAGGGCAAGCCATGTTCTTTGATGTACTCCACATGCTTTTGTACAACATACGGCGCTAGAATATTTTCACACACAGCTTTTGCCTTAGTTTTCCCACACGTTACACCTTTCACTATCAATGAGTCGCTGTATAGTTCTTTGTCAACTTTCACTCCACAACCAACACTTCTGTATGACTGATGATGCTTCACAGAATGATACACTTTACACAGCTCTGCAGCCAAGATTTTGTCATCTTGAGTTGATCGAGCTGGAGAGTAAAACGATAACAATGGTGATGTACCTGCAGTACGAGTGTTAACTTTATCTGTGGTAGCGTGTCGTTCAACTGCACTTTCCCCCTTACTGCCAATCTCCACATCACAACGGCATAGTGTACAAAAAAACATCAAAGTTATCTTTTCTGCTTTTAGTAATAAATTCAAATTCTTTGGCCCATCCATGGTTAGATGTAGTCTTTCTTTTTGGCATTTCTTTAGGGGCTTGAAACAAGAACAAAAAGTCAACAGCTGTCCACCTGGGCAGACTTTCCTCTTGTAGTGTTGACAACCGCAACTACATGCGGTAACAGTTCGAGTTCCTGCCCCTGTCGTGTTATTGTCCGTGTTTCCCTCAGGGTGGCGGAGCGACAGGAAGTTGTCCGGGGGGCGGGGGGGAACCGGTGATACAACTGTGAGTTACCGCAGAGGCCTGTGACGCAACCGGGAGGAGTGCCTGCCGTGAGGGGCGGCAGGTGGGCTACAGCACCACTGGACCTCACAGACCAAAACAAAGATCGCGTCAAGGCGTCCTGCGGCCCATATTCCTCCGCGTGCCTTGTAGCATCTATAATTGTATTAACAGAAACCATTCGTAATAGCATAATTAGCAGTGAAATCCTTCGGTGTGGCACACCTGAGGTAACTTATATACGTTTGTCCGGTTGTCGCCGGACGGGCTCCAGCTCATCTCCCCCCACCATTACTACTGTTCTTTGCTCGTAAAATTTTGCGTTTTGCTTATTTACACGAGGACTTTTTTTTCTCTCCAGGAAACCCCGTCACACCTGTCTACCTGTATCGGGACGTGCTGTCTAAAATCTGGAGGAGCCGGTGTAGAGAGAATGGGGCTGGGCGAGGTGACGTAAACAATGGCTGCTCCTTAGTCGGTCTCATCTACCACTCGCCGAACCCTCTCAACATGGATGCCAGTCTGGTAGTGCTAACGGGCCATGGGAGTGGACGGACAACCAGCCAGAGTTAGCGAGTGGACGGACAACCAGCCAGGGTTAGCGATCGGCCCAAGATACTATAAACCCTGACACTCGTACATAAAATAATACAGGGGAAAAAAAAAAAAAGAAGAATATTCATCGATACTATCCACAGATGTAAATATCAGCATCGGGACCGCCCGCCATCTTACATGCTAGCCACTTTAAAAACAAAAAAAAAAACAGCTGAATATTCTCTGTTTTTGTATGCGAGTTTAGCCATAAAATCATTTTGTCACTGTTCCCGGATTTCTAAGTATGGCTACGGGAAATATATGATCGATGAGTCGGCCGAGATCAAGCCAAAAAACGGATAGAAACTAGCCTGCGGGCTAATTGGTTCAATTGTCGCGAAACCACGCCACCATCTAAGACGCAAGTTATTGAAGAAGAAGAAAGACAGAAGCTGGGACCGACCGGAGTATACAAACAACAACAACAACAACAACAAAGACATCAAAGAGCATTTAAATTGCTCTTTTTACCTCGGTGATACGATGTCTAGTCTGGTCGCCAGAGGGCTTTAGTAGTGACATAGCAGCTCACAACTACTGTGTACGCCCGCCTCTTACGCCAGTAGCCACGCATCCTTGTGGGGGAGGGGGGCCCAGAGATCTCTTTCCTAAAACTAGAAATGCCACTAAAGACCCAGCATTTTTTTCAGGGGACCGAATGTTGCTGTTGGCTTCCTTTTCGAGCACTGATGGAGACGTGTTTTCGGTATCTCAAGGTACTTGCAGACGGCTGACGCTGAGATTCGAACCAGGAATCGCCGGGCACCATAACCCGTGTGTTCTACCGGCTGAGCTCAGACAAGACCCCGTTATCTTGGGTTTTCGCGCCATTTTGGAGGGAGTAGGAAAAAAAGTTTGGGCGCCAGAAGTCAAACGAACACCTTACAGCTTATCATCTCTTACGACTATGACGACTGAACGGAGATGCCGGTTGTTTGTGGTTTTCTTTACAGGAGAGCTATAGTGAGTGGGTGAATAGGTGAAGAATATCAGCGTTTGTCTCCATTGGCACCCGTTCGTTCCGATAATTTCCTTTTCTTGTCCAATAAAATGCAGTTTCCACCACAATGGACGCACAGTTGCCAGATTTTTGCATCCTTTTACGTTTTCAGCGGGCAATGGCACACACAAAAAAATCTCTTTTAAGTGGTTGAATCAGCTACGTAAAAATAGTAATGTTACCACGGAGACTGAAATAAAAAGGCGGACATACTTTATCTACACACACACAGGGATGGATCAGGCCAGGTAAGCATTAATCTATACAGGATACCTTTATTTACTGGTTTATTAATGAAGCGAATTGGTTGTTGTTGCTTTCCTCTTTTAAAAACAAAAAAAACCAAAAAACTTTCGCTTTTTTCTGGTTAACCGTTATTGAGCTTTGGAAATTTACTTTTCAGGTAGCATATTTATCTCATGAAGAATTCTTTAATAGTGTCTGTTACTGTCCAAGGCAGTATCTCTCCTCATGCACACTGATTATAAAAGTTCTTAATCAGATTTCCTCAGAAAGATAAATATCTTTTTAAGATAAATAATTATAATAACTAAGAAAACATTTCCACAAGTTCTAACACGGGATAATTTGAAAACAGGAGTTAAGAAAATACGTTTGATTCCATTTACTGGTCTATTTGGCTTCCCCATCATGGCACACGGAGAATGAAGTTCAATGTCGGAATTGTGGTGGGCGGATGACTAAAAACAACAACAACAACAACAATATCAAATGTATACAAACGATTTCATCTCCATCTGCCAGGAAGTGGAAAATGCGGTCTAACTCAACCACCCTGGCTGCGCGTGCGCGACATGTTCCATCAAGAGGGGCTTTTAAGGGTTTCCATCGCTACTCCGTAAAGTATTGCTTCCTAAAAACTTATCTATACCCTAACTCACCGTCTGTAACTACGATCTACTTTCTCTCTGGTCTGCCGTGATCCGGAAAGAACCAACCTCGGCTTACCTTACGGTTGTCGTGTTTTGTTCAGCCCGACCAGAGTAGGCAATCAATGGTTCTGAATAATAACTGCGCCTCCGTCCTTCCAACAGCAACATTCCTTGTAACCGTGATCTGCTCGGAGTGCGATCGGAACTGGTTTCCGGGTCCGTCGACGCACGAGACAGCCGTAGACGGGTTCCCGAAAAAGGGATGGTGGGACGTTGTCGTCGTGCAGAAGCTGACCGGTTATTTCGGGTCTTCGGACTCGCCGCTCGTTCTTGGCAGGGCTTCGGGAGTTTCAGCGCCCGTGAGGAACTCCCACTCTCAGTCCGACTGCTGCTTTCCGTATCCAGCGGTTAGGGGCTCAGAATGACTGACAGCCGATCCCGCTCGCCTCAAGGTCGGGTGATCCGCTACCAGAATCTTCTGAAATTTTCAAGCAGACTTCCAGAAAATAAGTGACCGCTTTAAGACGGCCGACTGCGCCCCCCCCCCGAGAACACGTGTGGCCCCTAGGTGGGGTTGCTGCGGGGCCCGTTGTCGACAGACGGCCGACTGCGAGCTTTCCCCAAGCCTTTCGCGCCGTCTCGGGGTTTACGAACCCCTTTTCGCCCGCCGTCCCGGCTCTGCTCAGTCCGACTGCTGCTCGATCCTCACCGCCGGGGGGTGGAGGCTCTACGCTAGTTATCCGACCGTGGCCTCGTGGTCTGAAAAAGTTCCTTGCGATAGTTTTGTTCTAAAAATTGATGCTTTCCTCTGTTGTAACGAGGGGCTGCTTATTCTGTTATTTCGGCTTAATTCTGTAGCTATTAGGGGACAGATTTTTAAACTGGTGTTACCTCCCCTCCCACAGATGGTCTACAGAGCCGCTTTAAGAAGCACACACACTCACACACACATTATATAAAACAATTATTTTGGCGACAAAGTAATGAAAATTAATTCAATTATTTTGGCCTGAAAATCCCTAATCACTTTTTTTCCCCCATCAGACTATAACGGTTTCCGTTCTTACAAAATGTTTTTTTTTCAAATTGTTTTTCTTTAAAGGGAATTAACTCTGGCTTTTGTTTAATTTTTCTCCTGTTTTAAGGAGGCAGGGTTATCATTATACATCATCATAAGAAGGGAATTACCGTTTAATTATTATTGAAGGCAGATATTAGTCTCGTAATTATAAGAGGCATTGTTATACATCTTTCCGGAAAAGAGATATTTATCAACATGGGTGCCTTTTGTCTTAATATACTACTCACCAGGCCGTCTTCATTTACCTGTACTGCCGGCAAATTATACCTTTGACTGAACTGTCCTCACGTAAAAAATACCTTTTCCTGTTTTTAAATCTTCTGTCTGAACCCTTACTTATTATTATTATTATTATTATTATTATTATTATATTATTATTATTATTATTTCAATACATTTTAATTGCGATTGTTTATCGTAACACTCTTCGAGTTATAATTCAAGGGAGACAACACTCTAGCAACATTTGGAGTGTTTAAGCAAAAAGCTCTCGGTGGCCTCCCTTGGAATACACGTAAGGTGTGTCGTACGCGCCAGGTGTCGTCACTGCGAAAAATACCTGTTATGTTTGTGCATAAGCTGTACAGTGCTCTGAGGTCGCTTTGTCGTTTGAGGTGAAAGAGGAAGGAGAAATATCAGTGTTGTGCACTTCGATCAAGGAAAGTAACAGGAATGGTTTACCTGGTTGAAACGTCACCATCTTAGGTGAGTTGGGAGACTTTTAAGTAATACGATCGATTTAATGCATAATGTGAAGGTGGGGGAAGAAGTAAATATGACGTAGGTACGGTACCGGTCGGTTACCTGGTGTCATTCAAAGTTTTCTAGATCAGGAAGAATGTGTCCCACCCTCAGACAGCCAGTTGTCACTTCCCTGACCCGCTGAGAACGCCAATTTATAAAACAAAAGGAAAGAGAGGTGTGACGAGAGGAATGAACGTCACCCTGTCGGCGAAGTTCTCGAGGCACCCACCTACCTGTTATTTATTGAGATCGTCTCGGGGAAACAAAGACGACGATCGGAGGTGGTGGGGGGGGGTGGTGTCCGGGTACTTTTGATGATCAGCGAGGAATGGTCCCTTCCATCAGTTACACTTCGGGCATCATCCGTGACCGGAATAAAGCCGGGGTGGGGGGTGTTTGTTGTTTTGACCATGGCATTGTTGCCGCCCTGACCGGTGGATCCTCGAACAGCGGCCCGCTCTGGAGGTTCTCCTGCCTGTCGAAGCTACGAAACACCGATACAATTGCTCTATAAGGATCTGAAGGCTGGCATTTCTCCTGCCGTTTTTTTGGGGCGGGTGGTGGATGGGTGGATCAATGCCCCCGACCTCTCTACACTCTCCTGAGCGACCCGACACGCTGTCGCTTCTAACTCAGCAAATTGCAAAAAAAAGAGAGAGAGAAAATACTCTTTCTTCCTCTGGCATTAACGTCTAGAGATACAGTCCAACAGCCTCGATGGATACGGCGGTTGCTTGAAGATCTTCCGTGGTTCTGTAAGTTTCCAGAGGAGATGGCTTTAGTGTTGCTTCCTCTGGGTGGAATATCGGGGGCCATTCATCTTTGGTGACAGTCCACGAGCACACCTGTTTGTTATCGTTCTAAGCTTCTTAGAGAGTCGTACTTTTAATCCTTTGTGACTCGCCTTCAGTCTGGATATGTTGACTCGAGCTCTCTCCTGCAGTTTGCGATACTTGCCCCATCTTAGATTAGTAGTTATCCATCCTAATGATGGTTGGCACCGTTGTACAGGTATGCGCTTGGATCGAAGCCCTTATATTCTAAATATACACAATATTTATCTGATGCGTCAAATGACTTGTCAGAGAGTTTTGAGTGGATTACTTTTCCCATCTGTCCACAGTAAATGATTGTAAGGGTCATAATTACAAATTAACAAAAATGTTGGCCCATTGTGCTGCAAAAGGATGTCAGATTCCTCATCTTAATCTTTGCTATTTATTTATGTATCTTTTAGAATTAGTAAGATTCTACTGAGACTCGATTAACTGTACATAATTACCAGTACCTTGCGAAAATAAAACATTTTTTTTATCATTTAAAAACCAGAGCTGTATTCCTTTGCAAAGAATGCAGATAAATTTTAGTAGTCAGATAGAATAGCCATTGTTACTTATTTGTTTATGTTGTCATATTTTTAGTTAAAAGTTTGGATAGATTTGTATCTTAAGTTAATTGAGCCATGCTAAAGATGTTGAACTTTCTACACACATTTAGATATATATCTGATCACTTTTTACATTCATGCCCAGTTATGATGCTTTTGGTTCTGCAGTATAAAGACTGCCTGATTTCTATAGGAAATGACTGATTCATTCAATTACAATAGTTACTTGTCTTTTTTGATGCTACAGTTTATCTGTGTACAGCCAGAAGATAGCTGCATGCTGTCTGATCTGGAGGAAATTCCTCACATGATCTGCTTAAAAGAATCTCCTTTTTTTAATGGATAAATTCATCTCCATTTAATAAACCATTTGTTCAGTTTTCAAGTGAGGTTGGTCTGCCTTGTGGTCCATCAACTAGTGTCTGGCTGCAGTCACCTGCTCAATCCACAAAGAGCTATCCTTGGCATGTGGGTCAGAGGACTCTTTTGGTGTGTGTTGATGTTGAGATGCAGATCTACAATTAAAAAAAAAAAATGTGTATATATATATATTGACTGCAGAAATATCTGCAGGTTAAGCAATATACTAAAAGGAAACAACCTTTCTCAGGGCTTCTTGAGGCTAAAGCCTAATGATGGTGATAGGAAAGGATGACTTAAATGTGGTTTCACTAATTAGTTGCGTTCTTACAAATAAGGTGATGGGAAATATCTGAAATAACCATCTATTTATATGTTCTAGTTTAGATTGTTTGGTGAGATGAATTATGATAATTTACAATAGGTTTAACTCTTCTAGCAATTTATCAAGCATACATTTCCCACAATATTTTTTGACCCTTAACCATGCCTTTTGTTGACAAATATGCATGTAAATGAGTAAAAGTGAGCCTTTGTGCCTATTTCTATTTGTCTAACCTCCCTGACCTCAACAGTGAAAGTAAGGGGAAAGCTTTTAAGAAAAGAATATTTATGTTTTACAAGACAAGTAATTTTTCTTCTTGCAAATATGGGACAACTGATAATATTAATAAAATGGGAGGGAGTTTTTTTCCATTCAAGTTAATTAGAATATGAATTTCTTGTTCATTTACTAAATAAATAAATGAAGAATAATAATAAATCAATGTCAAATGTTATTTTATTCAGTGAAATTATTTTGTCTATATTTTAATTTATGCAAATATTATCAGTATATGTAAATTTACTATTAGTTATTTAGTTGATTTTTAACTAATGACTTGGTTTATGTAAAATGTTGAGAAGTTCAAAAAGTAAAAAGAAATTGTATATACTTATACTTTTAATTAACTGATGAAGTGATTAAAACAGAGTCTTCAAGCTGAGATAAGTTACTACCTTCAGAATTCTTCTGTTCATGCAGATCTGTCTTTGTTTCAAACAAAGTTAACCTATGGCTTGGATGAAGCTGGAAGATTTTTGGTGTGTATTAATGTACCACAGATAACATATGGCTAGGATGAAGCTGGAAGATGCTTGAGTACATTAATGTTCCATTAGTAATGTGTTTTTTTAAAAAATCAGGTGAAAATCATAGTTATGTTTATTATTATAGAAATCATTTTTGTACCCTGAATCAAATGGCTAGGGTTAGATTAACATAAAATCCCTCTTAAGACCATCATAAGTCAAACAATAAATTCACCATAAATGTATTAGACTTTTTATTTGCTTCCACTCACATAATCTGTCTAGAAATTGTAATCGGCCTTTTAATTACAATTTCTAAAAAGGTGCATGATGGGAAACAAATGAAAAGTCCAGTACAGTTTTTTATTCTTTTTATTTGTCAGAAAGGATTGTTTTAGAAAATATCTGCAGGTTAACTTGTACATAAGAGATTTTTATATCTTAATTAATGATGGAAGAATTTTTTACACTAAGATCTGTGGTCAAAGTTACAAAACATATTAGACAAACAGCTGCTGTCATCATCCCTGCAATAAAGTAAACCAGTAACAAGTACTTTGTTTATCTATACAGTGAATAACACCTTGGTTCCTTTAGTAGAGAAAACCCTGAAACTAGACTACAATAGGAAAAAAGAAGAAACGTATGATGAGTATTAACAATCATTTAGCTCTTTCGCAGACACATTGACGTATTCTGACAACTTTCTAACTGCATACTGAGGTAACTTTTGATGGATGATCCCCATCTATTATTGACAATATTCTTGATGTTACTGTTTGGGCTTATAGGAACACTATAATGTTAGTTGATTTCTTTTATGCTCTGTGAGCATAGTTTCATGTGGGAAAATCATTAAAAATTTCAGTAATTTTGTGTGTGTGTGTGTGTGCTAGTTTGATGGACAGCTGTTAATTTTTAAATCTCTTCAGAAGACTCAGAGACTCTCTAGATCAGCTGGTTAAACAAAAAATATGCTTTAGTGGTTAAGCCTGAAATGTAAATATGACTTTTGCATTATTGAGTCAATCAGTAAACAAAGGTCTAGCATGCCAAATTGGCTGGGTTGTTCACATATAGACTCTCCTTTTTACAGATGGTTACAGTGCTATGTATGCAATTCATGATAAACTGTCATAGCAATTACCTCAGATTTTGCACTTCAAATAACATTTCTTAATTGTTATGTTTGTACCTACAAGGCCATTCTGCTGACACTTAGCAGATATTTACAATAACAAGACATGTTTTTTTGGGTTTATATATGAATTTCCATTGGTATACTTAGTACCTGTGAGTGCAACAAAGTTGTAGACTATGCTTTTCATGATTGTAGCCCAGGGTTAATTCCAGATGGAAAATTTTCATTTTAGTCTTGAAAATTAGTCTTGAAATATATTATTATTATTATTATTATTATTATTATTATTATTATTATTAGATTATTATTATTATTATTATTATTATTATTATTATTATTATTATTATATTATTATTATTATTATTATTATTATTATTATTATTATATTATTATTATTATTATTATTATTATTATTATATTATATTATTATTATTATTATTATTATTTTATCCAAACTGTGATATTAAAATGAGATATTTACATTTTGCAATGTCTTTTTTCTCTATATTACCATGGATTACCACCATAAGAAATACACAAATTATTACCAAACGTTTTTAGGCTGTCACTAGAAATGAATTTTTAAAATTTTTTTCTTAAATTATTAATAGTATAATTTGACTTGGTTTAAATTTTAAATTGATGTAACTGATAAACTGCTGAAATTTAATGTATGTAATTATTATTACATCAGGTTCTTTCTCTTTATTTTACAGGTGAAAGTTATACTTTATTTTGAAACAACATTGAAGGATAATCAGGCATATTTATTTACTTATTAGTGGAAATATTTTAAAGTTATTTTTTTTAAAATACATTAAGCAATTGTAAAACTTTTAGTTTTTTTTTTATTCTTTTAGCATCATTGAATATGTAAATCTGTATACAGTAGAAAGCAATTTATTTGACATTTGTTCTTCTGATACTCTGGATTAGTGGCCTCTGTCATTCAGCTGAGCTGTCTTAGACACTACTGCTAGTTAATGGCTACAGAGCAGTGTAAATACTTAGGAAACTTTTGTAGCTTTTGTGGTCACCTGTCAGACTTATCATGAGGCAAATTTTCCTGATATAAGTAGATGCAGACTGATGTTTTGATCCATATAGCTAAGAAGAAATATAACAGGGTGGTTGAGTGATTTCTTGAAGATCCACTAGAACATTATGCCAGAAGTAAAATGGACACACCCATTTAATAATGTGAGGTCAAAGAAAAAAAATTATTAGTCATGTCAGATGACTAAAATAAACATTAAAAATACAGCTAGAGGAACTTTGTATATTCTTTCTTTCCCTACACAATAGTAAATTTAGTCATATTACAAAGTAAATTTCTAATTAGGTAGCTCATATTACAGTGTCCACCCATTTCACCTGATGGCATTTCCTTGTCCTTGATAATATTATATGGCATTGTACCAGTGTGTTGACTAACTTGTTGTTCACAAAGCTTTTTTTTTTCTCTTTTAATTTTAAGGTATGGATTGATAGGACAAAAGTGATCTTTCAGAGTAAAGAAATGTTTGGAACTTAGTTAAATAAAAGAACCATAGATTCATGAAGTAACATGTACACACACACACCACACACACACACACACACACACACACACGTGTGCATACTTTTTTGATGTACATGTATATAATCAACTTGTGAGATTCAAATGAGTGTTAGCCAATTATAAATGATGTAAAAATATTCAGCAGTCAGAAGTGTTTTAATCTAAAGGGAAAAGTACTTGCTTTTGATCAAGGAATTGAGACAATGATCTGAGTATTTTAAACCACGGTTTCTTTGATAGTTATAGTAAAGCTATTACCCCAAGATGGTTGTAACTGGGAACACCATGTTTGATTTTCATTATTCTATGAATTAACAAGATGTTTTATTTTTCACTTTGTTTGTAAATTTAAAGTATTGTTAACAAGACAAGTTTAAACTGATCTGGCAATGTTTATTAATAATATTATTTAAATAACAGCAAAAAAAATTATTGGTAATAATAAAATGCTGTTGTTTTTTGTTTTTTCTTTTACTTATCTGCTAAACTCAGTTCACCAGTCAGCAATGAATGCAAATATCATCAAGGTTAAGCTATTACAGAAGTATGTTTAGCCATGTTGTCTTGCTCTGTTGACATTACTGTTTATATCACTTTCTTTCCTCTTGGTTACAAGTTTGCAAACTCTCTTTTTTGCATTGAAGTTATTTTCATCTTCCTTTCTTAATGACACACATTTCTGTGTGTGTGTGTGTGTGTGTGTGTGTGTGTGTGTGTGTGCGTGCGCGCGCGCACGCATATATGGTGCTATTGTTGGAAAGTCCAAACTGTAATGATAAGATAAATCTGTTTTTTGTTAACTTTGTTGCACTATAGATACATCTTTTAATAATGACCCATTCAAACAACAGTCTGTTAGTCTAGCTCCTAGCATTTTTGTCTTAATCTTTATTAACCACTTGCTGCATATAAAAATGCAGTTTGGTAGAACATAAGTGGTAGGTGGTGAGAAGTTTTGTAGGATTAAAGATGAAAAGTTTCCAAGCCTTAATCCACGTTATTCATGAATTACTAATAAGCAGTTTATCAATATTTTCATGAACAAGATTTCAAGAGATGATAATATAGATTAATAGATTATTATTATTATTATTATTATTATTATTATTATTATTATTATTATTATTATTATTATTATTATTATTATTATTATTATTATTATTATTATTATTAAATAATTAATTAATTTTTTCTGCCAGATTTTGATCTAATATCATAAATAATTTGCTATGTCAATTTTTAGAAATTCGGATGCTATTGTGTTTTTAAATATTAGAAACAATAGGAAGGATTACAAATTTGTGACTCTTTATATACAGCTGTTTTTCACTTGTTGCTTTTGAATGTTTCTATCTACTACTTAGCTTCAGTTATCTCTTCTTCATTTGCTGGCATCCCTGCTCTGGTAAATGCTGCGCATCCATAGCCATTCTGTGCAGAAAGTTTTTGTTGCTGCTGATGTGGACTTTGAGTGAGAGACGCGGAAGATAAGGAACGAGAGCTGCCAAGTTATATGATAAAAAATATTAAACAGGTTAATTTCCTTTTAAATGTTTGGAAATGGATCTTTCATCTGTAAATCTGCATCGGCAAGTCGATAATCCAAGTTTTTTTTCATTTCAAAATCAATGGATAATTTGATCAGAAGGAACTAGGCTATTTAGCTTGCTGCTCTCAGCCTGGTAGAGACATTTACTTTTTCTGGTTTGGAGGGAAGCTTGTGCTATTGATTTGATGAAGGCACAGACAGAGCCATGCTTCGATGTTTGGCCAAACCTACGAAATGTGGAAGCTGCTTCTACTACCATTACTCGATACAGATGGACTTGAGAACTGTACATACATGGATTAGGTAAAGGAACTATTTTATTACATTATCTATCTGTAGAAATTCTTCTTCTTTGTATTTATATTTTTCAAAAGGTGGTTATTTTGTTAAGGAAGGCTTGTGTTTTTGTTCCACCTTATGCTCAACGACATTTCACACATTACCACTGATTGTTGGTATTTTTTGTCAACCATGATACTGTAATCCCGCTAGATATTATTTAGAAACCTTTGCAGACCGAATCACCCATGTTCATCTCGACAGGTTTATACAGTTTTCTCGAGAAATTACATGGATGATTGCTAAGGAATGCCAAATATTGTCCAGTCTGTCGGTGCAGGATATTTTTCTACAGTTCTCCGTTTATATCCTATTCGATAATATTTTTTTTTAACATGTTTTTGTTCAGGTTTTGTCAATCTGTTGTATTTCCAATAAACTATCTAAAAACATGTAGAAACGAAGGAGCTGGGGCTACATTTGACAAAATCTCAGGGCAGATGCATCCCCCCTGGCCTAGATATTCATCTGCTATAATATTTTAAATAGTTTTATCTCATGTCCCAGGAAACCAATATGAAAAAAAAAACAAACTGATATTTACTTGGGTTCCTTCGCTAACATTATTTAATTATCTCAATTAAATCCTATAATAATCTAGGTCTTAGATTCTAGGATAATACCAGAGTAGGAAGTAAAAAAAAAATTTTTCACTCTAACTGAATTCCGTCATTTGTTGACACTTTAGCATTCTATCTAATCCCGAAACTCTATAGCATGATAAGGATACAGGGTCTGTTTGCATTCTTTAAATAGGGTCCAATTATCAGTTTTAAAATAATGAAACAAGGACTCCTGGCACATTCATTTCCGTGGTTCTGTTAGTCTGTTCACCTTACATATCACTTCATTATAGTCTTTATCACATTTTAGGTTCTAAATAGTTAAATGGGACAGTTTTCTAACCTATAAAGCTGCTTATAATTAGTCATGGCCCATATGAATACTCACACATAGGAAAGTTTAAACCCATTTATTGAAGTTTTTCTGGAGTTAACCCTTTCATGTAACTTGACATTATTTGCCGATCTTTTTTTAAGACTTTTATGTAGTCCAATATCAAACTCATTCACAAATAGGATAAGTCCTAGAGCATAGCCCTGATGTACTCCATTTGTAGCATCTTGTAACAAAGATTCTGCTGCGACATTTAAAACAATGCATTGCTTCCTGTTTAATAAATAATGCGAGAGACAAAACAAAAATTCTCACAAGTGACAATACCTTTCATTTGTTTCAATTAAATTTGATGTGGAATTGTATCCAAAGGTTTTTCAGTAATCTAGGTAGATGACATCATTCATGTTGACTTTAGCTAAATCCTTGCTCACATCATTTATGAATTCAAAGATACTTGTAAGACACAGCCATCATTGACTACCCCTAAGTATATTTTCACTCTCCATAAAAATAATGAGTTTATCTTTGATAACAGATTCTGAAATTTTACTACCTACACTTGTCAAGTAAATTGGTTGAAAATTACCTATATTTCTTTATCTTTTTCTTAAAATTGAGGTGTGTATGTGTGTGTGTATGTGTGTGTGAGAGAGAGAGCGAGAGAGACAGGTAGGCAGTCAGTAAATCTATTTTTGATCTGGTTTAGGAAGATGAAACCAGGGAGTTTCTCCTGATGGATGTTTTATCTGCCGACTTTGTCATGCAGATTTAAATTAGAAATATATTTTTAGCAAATCTGTCTAGATGTTGTTTTTTTTCTTCTTTTCTTTGTGTGCAACAAAGTAACATTAATAACTTGTTATTTATTTTTTTCAGAAGTCACACAACAGTCAGAATTTATCTGCTGAGAATGAATAAGATTAAGATTTAGCGTAATCTTTGATAATAAAATCAACATTGGTAATAATCATAATAATATTCAAAAACTATAATAAAATTTTCCTTTTTGTGTTGTGTGTGTGTGTGTGTGTGGTTTAGTCTTTGAGAAGAAGTTTTTATTTTTATTTAATTCTGAAATATATTTTGGGTTAAATCAAAATTGATGGAGAGAGAAAAATGAAGTAGAGTTTCTGTATTTATCCAATAAGTCCTGACAGACGTTTAAGAGTAGTCAATTTTTTTTGATGTTGCTGAAGCCTGTTTGTACAATATATGATCTAAGGGAAACTACTCAGTAATGAACTTCTGAATTGGCCAGGGATTAGATAATAACTAATAGTCTAAGCATATTGAATTTTCTTCTCGATTTCTTTTAGTTTATTATAATAATTAATTAAGGCTTATTTACTGGAATATTTATGAAACTATGCTATTCAGCCTCTGTCAGGATTGAAATTGTGGCATTTTAATGTTTTTTTTAAAACTACTGAGTTGGTGGGGAGCTATCTTGGCTTATTCCAGGAAACCCAGGAAAGAGAGATAATTATTAAGACAATTCTAAAATCGACTAATAACAACACTATGCTAAATAAGTAATAATGTTTCAAACTGAGAAGTTGTGGTGTTGTCCTGTTCTCTAGTAACCCAACAAGTGGAACTCAGTACAGCAGGTACGCAGGAAATTTGACACTAGAAACAATGGCTGGCACAGAGGGCAAGCAAGGTACTTTCCAACTTTGGCCACCCTAAAGTAAAGAATCTGCCTGATTGTTTGTTTGTTTTTTAATTTAGTTATGGGAGAAAGCTGGAGTATCTGGGAGGGTGAGAACCCTGGCTGAACAACCTGGACACACCAAACATGGCTGGGGTCAGAGTCTGCAGCCATAACCATTAACACTGATTGCACAGAGCTACAAATGGAGCCTATCTACAAAACCGTGTCGTGAAATAAAATATTTGTTGGCAGCTCTGATCAGGAGCAGGAAACTAACGACGATTAACCAGATTATAAGTGGCGGAAACAAAGTTAGATAACCCTGATATTTCAAAAATTTTAAAAAAAAAAGAAAACAAAACCATAGATTTAGAGGTAAATCATCAACAAATTGAGAGAGAAATGGATTTTTGGCTTTTATCAAAGCTAATGAAAAAAATAAGAAGAAGAAGAAAAAGTACTAATTAGGAACTGGTTAGATGCAATTTGTCCAAAAAGAAATTGCTTGTAAATTTTATATTTTTCTTGGAGGCCATGCCTACTGTCGATCATAATGGCCTTGCACTGCCCCGTGTTAAGTGGCTTTATTTATTGCCCTCTGTCATCGACACTAATGAACAAATTGTACGTGGTAAAATTGGAATAAGAAAGTAACTAAAAAAAAAAAAACAGAAAGAAAAATATCTTGAGACCCCTTAAAAAGCAGTCCTATTTGCAGTATATCTTCTCAACCAGTTTTTTTTTAAAAATATGCTACTCAAAGTTTGTAGGGTTATAGCTACTGAGCAAACTTTTTATTGATTTGAACCCAAGTCTGAAGAAAAGTTGTATTTATTGACTCAGTGAAGGTTAGTAGAGTCTATCTTTGCAAGAAAATCGTTGATGAAACGATTCAGACAAGCTTTCATTTAGTGTAAGTTAAATTCCGGCATGGTGCATCAGTTGATCAATTATATCCGTGCATTGTTTTCATAGTTTGGTAAGTGCACATTAATGAAAGCCTAAAACTAATGTTTCCTTTAGTGAGATGATATAGCCCCTTCTGATCAATTTCATCATCACTGCTGAACAATTTGTTACTCAGATAACACACAGGTACTATTGTATTGTGATGAGGATCAAGTACTAAGATAAAAATGATAAATTGAAAAAACACAATAACCTAATAAAATACTATACCTACTATGAAATATATTTGTGTACTGTCTGGATAAAAATAATGCAGCTTTTCGAAAATTACTTAAGGCAAGATTACATTAACATTTTAAATCCTTAAACAATTGATTATGAAAAGGTACTCCAATTAGATTTTAATAACCATTATTTTATGGTGTCCTTTGTAATGTGGAGCCTCTTTCAAAATTTCAGCAAATTTTTTTTAAAAAAAGCATACATGTTGGTGGGCTGTTCAGATGTTAATGACTATTATTTTTTCTTAATAGTTTGTACTTATATACCAGCCGCCTCCTGCATTTAGAAGGCTTTGAACAGCTGGGCAGATCTTACAGACCTATTACTCTTTAGGTTACTACATTTTTCAGTCTTTGTCTGTGTGATATATATATATATTTTGAGAATGCCAAATTTTTCAACATTGTTCTTTTCAGTAAGTTCCAGTAAACTTTGTTTCTTTTTTTTTTTAAAAAAAATACAACATTTTGTTAAATTATTCTAAAAACATTTAAATTAATTTATGTATCATCATATCATATTTTGTTTAATTTTTGTTTTCAGTATATGCGACAAATGATAATGTGAAGCACTGTACGACACACACACACACACACACACACACACACACACACACACACTGGATGAAAACACTAATTTAATTCTTTTCACAGAGTTGTTTCACTTTGATAATTTGATATTTTATGAAAATTGCACTGGTTGACCCAAATAAATACAAAACAAAATTAATTTTACATACACAAGGTCCTGTGTTAAAAATAACAAGCCAAATAAGTACAAGCACTCTCAAATACTTTTTCAGCAGTATTCCTGTCATTAATTGTGACACTGTTAGCACCTCAAGTTTTCCACTGAGTTATTTCTGTAGATGTAGTTATACTGAAGGTGTGATGCTGTGTTCAGCTGATATCGTTTCTTACTAGCAATTTTAATAATACAGGCAGCACTCGGGATGTGTTCTTGGTAAACAGAGTGCTGTAGGAGGTCATTATAATGTAGGAATTTTCCTATAGGATAAAGAGCATTATAAGGAAACTGTGCTACAAGAGAAGGCGTTATAAGAGGTATGCCTGTATACTTTTTGTATAGATGTTAATTGATCTCCTCTGTTTATGACTAGTGATGTGTAATTTTTCTTCTTCTTCGATCACTCATTTCATAAGAGTGGGATGCGTTGCACCGTCGTTATGCGTTCTCTGGTCCAGTGCATCCGTCTTCAGCAGCGGTTTGTTCTCCTGACTTTTCCTTGTCATAGGAGACTTGCCTCTGTCACGGCTATAGAGTATCCCACGCCTTTGGTTCCTCTGTCTGAGTGCCTACACAGGCCACTCCCCAGCAACAACTGGAGCAATGCCAGTAAAGTACCTTGCATAAGGGTCACAACAATGTGCCAGCAGTGGGAATTGAACCCAGGACCCTTAGGTCCTGAAGCCAACACACTCACCACTTAGCCACATTATTGCCTGGCTGATGTGTAATTTTAAATTTTGCTGCTTTTCTATTTTCCCCCCCCTTTTTCTGTCATTTAAAACTTTATTTAATTTGTATTAAAAACCATTGGATTTTTACTAGCATTTTCTGTTATTCCAATGGTTATTAAATGATGTGTGATATATTTACAAATTATTTTATAACTCTTCATTGTCTTTTTAAATTCAGACACATGTCTCTCTATTTGTTATTACTAAATCAATAAAATTATACTAATTATTCTAAATTTTAATGCAAAAGAATTGTAAAAATAAGATTTCATATGAATATGAAATGGTGTTAGCAATATCACGTTTAGAATGCACTGGCATATTCATTACTTTTTCATAATGATACATGGCTTAAACACTCATCTAAACGTTCATCTGAAGATTTAAGACAGATAACATTTGCGTACAGTGGTAATAAAATAAAAATTAGTTGTAACAATTTGTATCTTTGCTAAACTTCAACAATGCTGCTATAGCATTTACCATTTTCCAGAATGTAATACTGACAGTGTTTCCGTATAGATGAATTCTGGTGCGTGGGTCATTCAGAAGGGTGTTGGCCATGCAGAATAACAGCACCAATAAGCAATCATGAAATAGCTAATCAATATAGCATATAAAAGACTTTCCACATACCTTGTACTTTGTCTGATCAATAGCTGACATCTACTCCATGTTACTATGGAAAAATTCTTCTGTATTTCTGTCTGTTCTAATTAGACAATAATTCTTATCTGTGTTACAAGGCAGTCAATAAACTATCCAATACGTTAGTTCTCGTGCAGGCTCACCGTATGCAGGTTTTTGTATCACTTTTATATTAGGGGTCTTTAAAAAGAGAACCTATAATTGTTCTTAAAGCAAAATCAATAAAAATTGTTGCTCTTTTTTTTTCTAAAGAATCAGAAGTCAGATGCAGAGGTCTCAAATTTTTAGATATTGGACACAGTTCCTTTCAGAATGGGCTGTCATTAGACATTATAGTTGAGGTGTCATCAGAAGAACTTAAATAACTCTAAACTGTAATCACATGTAAACTAAAAAGAAAATAACTAATTATACATTTTTTATGTAGATGCATGTCACTGATTTATCAACACATGCATGCTTACCACACACACATTCTCAGATACTCTCTCACATCCATACACATTCACATGCGTTCACACACACGCACACACATGTTCACAGCTCTCATACACACACACACATGTTCACACACTAAAGTATAATCGAGTTCTTCAGTTTAGCTATTGGAGCAAATATTTGCAAAAATGAATTGTTTGTAAGTGGGAAGTGAGCATACGACCTTTGCCATAAGCGGACCCACATGTGCCCATCCATTATACATTTAAATTGAAAAGTATTTCTGGTTTTTATTAACGTAAATGTTCTGCTATTTGACTTTACTATTTTTTCTTTTTTCACATGCATACAGGAAGAATATTTATAGATGTCACCATTTTCAGTGTGATAATATGATTTTGTACAGTACTGTATTGGACTAATTTTTAGGGAAAAAAAATTTAAATTTTAAATTGATTCTAAAGTAACTATGACAAGAAACTCATTAAGTGCTGATTTATCATATGGAGCATACAATTAGAAAGTAACAACCATCATAATTTGTCCAGTTAATAAATGTTCAGCTACTTTTGAAACTGGATCAGTCATTAATCAACATGAGTATTGCTAATGAAACCTTGCTCCATCTTTTGTAATGTTACTGTCTTGGTTTTAGCTGACCTATTGATGTGAGCAACAAAGAAACACTTAATATTATTGTCCTTTTATTTAAGGAATTAAAAATTCTCCATTTTCCTTGCATCTGTATGGAAGTTTATATGCAATCATCAATCGTGTATCTGTCCTTGCATAAGGTTACTGAAGAATGTAAAGTGTAATCTCATGGATAAATATCTGAAGAAATAATATGTTAAGATGATAGCCAATGTCAGCGGAGCATGCTTAGATATAAGTAGTTTATAGTCTCCTGATACTGAGGTTAATGATATGCTAAATTTATGCTACCCATAACTTAACCATTATTTGGAGACACACTTCTTTCTCAAGTGCTGTTATAAAATTTGACATCAAAATTGGAAAAAAACTTCTGAGCTCCTATCTTCCCTCTTTATCTCTACCAGGCATAACTTTATGGTATGATATAATCTCTACTTTTTACTTTATTATGTTATGTATCTTTATCTTTGATATGCTTTTTAGCTTTCACCCCATTTTTACAGTCTAAATTACTTAGATGTAAACTATTTTGTTGCTGTTGGAAAATAATAATATACCAAATAAATTTTTTAAAAAATTTCTTTTTAACGACAACCATAAAGTAAATCCAACAAAATTTGTAACTTCAGGCATTGGTGCTGATGAAGTTTATTGTCATTTATTGATAAACAAATAACATTATACTACTGTACTTATTTACCTGAGCAAAACTATTAAACAGTAGTAAGAAAATAAATTGAAAAGGTTTTTCTAAATCATATGGTATGTAACAGGAGGTTAATGAGTGGAATAAATTGACAATAAATCTAGTTAATAATGGTAGCGTTAATCAATTTAAGAGTTGTATTGATAGTAATTTCTGTTCTCTGCGGGGGTCCTTGCAGGAGCCATAAAGACATTGTGCATCTTTGCAATTACTAAACTGAACAAGATACAAATGTATTTTAGTATTTAGCTAGGAGTAGTAAATGAGAGAATGTGTCTATGTATTTGAAAAAAAAACAAAAAACAAGAATGATTTTTCCCACTATTTATTTAAAATACCATGGTGAATATTTGAAGTATTTTTGCCCGGCATACTTTCAGGCAAACTATAACGGGGGGGTTGTCAGAAACCAGAGTTGTAAAGTATCCATACTGATAGCTTTAGAACCCCTATCTTCCTTTGTGGCTTACTCGATAGTCTCTCATCAGATGTTGGGGTATCACGCCTGTTTGTCCACTAAATAGTCCCATCTTATTGGCAAAACACACGTTCGCACCCTTTCTTTTTAAATTGCTGATACCTGATAGTCATCTTCCTTTATTGATAATTTTATTTAGTGCTTGTACTAATGACTCAAAAGTTTGTTTCATTCATCTAAGACACCTTAGTGCCAGTCATCTTTTATTCACTTTACATGTTCCCCCCCCCCTTTTTAACAAGCTTTCGTTCCGATCAGGTTTTTATAAACACCTTGATGCGATGGCTGGCTTGTGTCCAGGAAACCTGGTGTGAGAGCAATAACCCAATGCCATGAGACCTACCATTGAAACATTGCTTACGTAATGAGATTGCATAGCATTTATGGTTATTGCTAGCCAGCATTGCCAATTCTGTACCGCATCTGGCCCTTCCATTTTTAGCAAGAAATGGAAACTTCTTATAAAAACCCTTTTGTCTTTAGCTGTGGGAGTAAACTGGAGCAGACCCGGTGGGAGAAACAAATTCCTGGACGGGCATTAAATTTTCTCGGGGAGGTTGTGGGGGGCACAATGATTTTTTAAAGCAGCATAAGAAAAATCATAATAGAAAGACAGGGACCAGAACTCAAACTGTTACCACAGTAAGTCTGACGCAATCGAGCCGTGCTCCCATTGGCTAATGCCAATGATGGGGGCTGCAACTAAAGGATCATGACGCCTGTGGTAGCACGCCACAAGGACTGGATAGTGACTTCGGCCGGATGCGCACTAGCCAGCTTGGCTTTAGGCCAACTTGGGCACCAACAAATTGGTGCAGGGGGCTATAGGCTCAATGAGAGATTTACAAAGGCAGGCCAGGCTGGGCGGGGCCGCTTTGCATAAAATGAGAGGGTTGCTACATTGAGGGTGGGCACAGCTGACTCATTAGGCAGGCCCAGACCCACAATGCCTGCCAATGCTTCCGGGACTGAAATGAAGTATTTGTAAGAAACTGAAATGCATGCTAATGGATTAGTACAGAAAAATGAGAAGAAAACATGTTATGGGAGGTTCCTTGATCACTTTACCATCTCATGCTGTTATGTTATGCACTAGCTATCTATGGATGCAAGTTTTAAAATTACAAGATTAATATTACTGTAACATGGGGATTTATTTTTAAATTTAAATCTACTTGTTTTGTGTGTATACAGAATTAAGTATATCAGTAAAAATATTTCCAGCTAACATAGAGATGTTTTTTGCCATAATTAAAATTCCAAATGATTCTTTAATAATAAATAAAATATGTCTGCATTTTTTTCAATTCTAATTATTTATTTATTTATTTATTTAAATAAAGTTTATATTTTCTCTAGATAATCATAAAATTGCATAGGATTAGACTGCTATGCTGCTAATTTACAATTATTAGCAGTATTATTAAAGATACTCTATTCTTCTATCTTTATATTTATTCTCTTATGTGGCATTGCAGAGTTTAGCAGTTGTGGAACTTGTTTAAGTCTCTTGTTTGTCTTATTTTTATGATTCATGTACATTGTCAGTTTTTCTGTTCTTTGACTATATTAAGTAAAATGATGAATGCCAGTGAAATACAGCATATAAGTGACACTTACATAGATTACATCATTTTTTCCTCCATAATCTGCCACTTTCCCCTCTGCTGGCCTCTTGAAACAGAGCTGTTCAACACCGATTTTCACATTGGCTTATATGGATAACAACTGCTACTTGGTTTACATAACTGAAAGAACATGCTTATACTAGGATTGCTGCCACTATCTAAAGAACCACCTGCAGAGATGGACAATGGGCATGCCCTAAGCATTTCTGACATAGCTTGATACAGCAATCTAATCCTGAAATTAGTGTATCTAGCTAAAAGTCTTGGCCTAAGGTGGTGACATTAGGCTGATCATCTTTATATAAATTCTACTTGGATGCTAAAAATAGTTGGCTTGTCCGCTGATGCCTAACAAAATACACTTTATTCCAGACCTTAGCAATTCTAAAGTTGCTTATTATTGTCCCCGTGTTAGACTAGACATGGCTACTGTACAAGATCTAGTATAAACTGGCTGCCTACCATTTACACTTTCACCATTGGAAATAAGATGTAATGTTAAATTATAACTTTTTAAAAATTTTCAGTACAGAATTTAAAAATAATACTTTTATATTTATCTGTCTAGATATATTCTACTTGTAATGGAAAACTTAGTGGTGCATAACTTAAATTTGAAAGAGAAGAAAAAATAACACAGGAATAGTCATTAGTAGATGAACCAGAAGTTAACAAATTGTAGAGGGTGACAAATCTGGAACAACTAAAAGACGATTTTAAAAAAGGTTTAAAGAAACTGGCTACAAATATTGAAAAGCGCTGAGCCAGATCATTTTGGAAACTTTTCAAAAAATATTTTTTAATGTAAACTTTTAATTTTTAAACAACCAGTTTGGCTTGTCAGCTTTTCTTGGTGTTGGTAAAAAGAGTTACAGAAACTTGGCATTTACATTTTCAGTCTAATTAAAAGCTTTATTTTTTAGCCATTAGCATGATGTGGATTAAATTATTGCGAGTGAGATGATAGTGTCAGAAAATCAATAAGGATGATCATTGAGGAGCCTGCAACACCCAACTGTCTCTGATGATTTTATTTGCTGTTGTCAAATCGGGTCAGTTGGCAGGTGTGTTGTCCTACGCGTTGCCACACTGGACTGTGCTCAGGATGAAATTAAGTGCGTACACACTTTTCTTCTTGTATCAGGTCTTTGTTGGTGTACTTCACCGTAACAATTTGGAATTGAGAATTAGGTTGCCATGGGAACTAAATATCGAATAATTTTAGTGGGTTAGACATCATGCCTGAGGGTAAGTAGGTGGTGGGTGATAACAGCAGAAAATAAAAATCCACCTTTCTTTTGTGAAATGTTTTCATACTGTTTAAAAAATGGCTTAAATATGTAAAATTATCAGAACTTTAAAAACAAAAGATGTTTAAGTAATGTTTATGTCATTGGCTTTACATAAAAATTCACACACGTGTAGCGAAAAAGGGTGGAAGATGTTTGCTTGTTCAATGAAATATCAGAAGAAGAAAAGGAGTGAATTGTGGGAATTTTGGCGTGAAAGGTCAACTAGCAACCAGGAAACTGACTGACACTGATTTTTCGAATTGTTTATTATGGACTTTATATTATTTTATACTGAGAAAATATTCCTGGGTACTTAAAATCTTGAGAAAATGCTTTATTCTAGCCAACTTCATTTGAGAAAAGAAGAGTCCAAATATAGTACGTTTTTTTTTTGCATTTTGACCATGTTTTGGAAATGGTTAATGAGATAAGAGCTCACAGATATTTCTTGGTTTAAAGTACAGAAAAAAGTTTTGTGGTTGGTTGGTTTGTTTTTTTCTTCAAAAAACCCCTTAAAAGCCAGTATTTTAATGATGTGGTATTTTTTTAAAATAAAATAATTCTTTAGCTTCATTATCAGATATTTTGATAAAATTTTTGGTAGATTCAAGTGTTACAGCAGAACGTTAAAAGTAGCATTTTCTAGCATCCGTCAAGCCAGGTGATTCGAAAAATATACCCAAGACAGACAGTTGGTGGAGCACTGCTTCTAACTTTGTTGACAGGCTTTTTAAAAACATTAAACTAACAATTCAGCTTATAAGGTTGAATTGCTATCTCCTGGAAAGAAAACCATGAGAGTAATAAACTGAAATTCAGGGGACCACAAAGCAAGTGAGCATCTCTAACACATTGTCCTGGTGCCTGGAGGGAATGTAAGCTGAGACTTAGCAAGATTTTAAAGAATATTTTAACTGGCACCTTTCTAGATGCTGTAGCATAAGCCAAAGCACTACCGAGCAGACTGCTCAGAAGAACTGGATCCAGATTATACTCTGAACAATGTAAAATGGGACCATAGCAACAATTCAGATTGAACTGTAGCAGGTGAATTTCGATCACTTTTCAATTAATATATCGGAAACCAGGACCTTCCCCATAAAAAAAAAAGCAAGTCTGACTGGTTATCTTATCAACGGAGAAACTTATAGCAATTAATGTTAGTTATAAGTTCTACATAGTCTTTATATTTAGGAACTCGAAGGGAACATTGGTTTAATGCATGCATACATAGCCTTATACAAAAAGAATTAATAGTTCATATGTTTATAATAACTCATTCTCTTGCCATTGCGGTATTTAACTAGTTTGTGTTTAAAAAAGGAAAAAGAACTGACTGTAGAATGCTTATATGATACACAATTTTCATTGCATCATAAATAGGAGTTAAAATGTTATCTGGACTTTTCGGTGCTTTTATTTATTTTCTTTACTGTTTTTAATGGTTTTAATTAAAATTGTTGTTTCAGTTTACTGTTTATCTTTGTCAACAGATGTAAGACAGGGAACTCCATCTTGGTGCTTATTTTATTTCTCACTCCTAAGATGATGCTTTCAATTTGCAGAAAAGAATTACAATAGTTTGAGCCGGGCCATGATGAAGATGTATTCGGAGTACAGTAAGATTATTGACTTTGAACATCTGACTGATCCCACTGACACCTGGGAACTGCAGGACATGATTGGTGAAGGTACCTATGGAGAGGTATACTCAGTTAGACATAAGGAGACAGGTAATAAGGTGTTTTTTCTCATTTTCATGTTTAAACAACCCATTTTCCTTCTTTCTTGAAGTTTAACTTAAAAAAATCACTTACATGTTTGTTTCTTAAATTTCTGTACTTTAATTTAAAAATGCGAAGCTGATTAAACCAATGAGTTTTTGTGTTAGTTTGATACTGCTTCTCATCTCTCCTGTTTTCCAGTTTTGGCTAATTTCTTTATAAAACAAGTAATTCTTCCCATAAATGAGGGGGAGTGTTATTTTCTTCAAAATATTTCTTGAATCATCAGCCTTCTGTGTATTAATTTTAAGTAGTATAATCACTTTAAGCATTGGCTTGAATTCTTCTTCTTCTTCTTTTTTTTTAAATTTGCTAATTTTTAAAATTTGGGTTTTTACTTTAATTTGCAATCTACTTTAGATGGTTTTAAATAAAAAAAAAAATATCTTTAACTATCTTTAACGCCTATTATCTGTTATCTTTACTAATTTCCTCTTGAGTTTCCTGATCATTGCCATTTTTCTTGTTGCACCAGAGATGCATATCTAAGGTACTTTTAAAACTCTTTGAGGGGTCTCAATGTTCAATAAATAAATAATTAATTACAAAAGATGGAATTTTAAAAAAAATATAATGAAATTGTGTTACTAAGCTATTTGTTGCCTGATGTAGCAATGGATTCTTAAATTCCCTACAGTTTTTCGATTACACACATTGAGGTTTTTGTAAATGTTCAGCACCAGTATACTTCACTTAATTGTTTTTTTGAAACTTTCATTTTAAAGCAATTATCGTTTGTAAAATAAATTATTTAGAACTTACTTTTGATGGCCTCCCCCCTTTTTTATGTTTTAAAGGAAATTGAAAGTAGAAAGCACGAAATAGTTTTTTTTGTTGTTGTTGTTACCTGTTGAAATGTTAATGATTCACTTAAAAATTATTTTTTTTATACTTAAAATACTATTCACGCACCTAGAAACTTCAAAATTATGGATGATTTCATTAATGAAGATATCGTGATTTCTGAAAGTTTAATTTATTATAAAATACTAATTGCAAATGGCGCTTTATGCTGCCAGGGTTGGTTTAAGGCGACTTAAAGATGAAAAAAAAATGGACAGCTTGAGTAATTCTGAATGATATTAAAAAAAAATAAATGTATCTATCTAGAAATAAATCGGGGGCACTGTTTCTAAAAGTCTTTCCCTTGTTGGAGAAAAAAGAAAATTACAAAATTAAAATCAAAAAAGTTGTTGAAAATGGAAAAATGTAAAAAAAAAATACTCAAAAATTTTCAGATGAACCTCGAGATGTGATCGGTCTTCAGTCTTATAAATTTTACTTTGCAGCTGCACCTTATCTACAGATTTATACATACATATTTATATATATATATATATTCATACACATGTGCGCACGCACTCCCACACATCATCTATCATAACATACTGAATATAAACTCTCTGGAAAAGATTCTAAACGGTGTATTTGCTATGTACACTATTTAAAGGAAAACATCTTTTTTGTTTACATACTGAACGATTATTTCTGACTATGATTTCTGATTTTCATTATTGTATTTTAATATTTTACAAAGGTTTTAATCTCTAAGCTTTCATATAATGATTTTAGCTGTTATAATTACCAAAGTTTATTGGGCTACAAAGATAACACACGTCAGGCAGGCAGTCAGTCTGGATTATCTTTCCTGTTTCAGTAAGCATTCTGCACCAGTCTTCTGTCACAAGGTACATGATACTACATTTTTCTTCTTTTTTTTTTTGTACCTGTGCTCTGGTGTTGGCACATAAGGCATACTATCCATCCATGGCAAGAAACCTCTTGGTTTCAGTTTCCTAAACAAAGCAGAAGAGAACAGGGCATGAAGGTCACAGAAAATATGTACTAGAATTCTTCATTTTTAGAAGTGGGAGGAAAGCGGACAGACTGGAGAAAGCCCATATAGCTTGCTGATGATGTAGAAGATTGAGAAGAAACCTTGCTAGGGAAATGCAACAAACTATCAACCTGGATTCAAACTCTGGCCCCTAACCACAACAGTCCATTAGTTTACTACTGAACCATACTTCTGCACTACCATATTTTCCTTTACAGATTTAGCGTATTAACATATATTATTTGTAGAGCCGTGCATTAATTAACAAGAAACTGCCTCTAATAAAAGTAACTCGATAATAAGTTTCGTACCAACTGTACCTAGGAGGGGAGCTGATATAGATGCCTGGTGGTTTTCAGCAGGTGTCTGATTGGTTGCTTGCGCTACTGTACTTTGAGCTAGTAATATCAGTTGTTTTATGCAAATAATATCATCTTTTAGGGGAATTTTAAAGTGGATATGAATGCCATTTATGCATAATTCTGTACATCTTGGTAAGCCTCCACCTGTTTTGCCACTAGAACTCTTTGCCCAAAACTTTTCACCTGGGCATAATGAAGGTAATGCCTTAGTCTGGTGATTGAAGTCCTGAGCTCACTATCGTACATTTGTATGATTTGTGATACCAGTTGGCATTGTAGAGGATAGCCTACCTAGTTCTGCATATTTTGAGTAATTACTTGCCAATTAGCAAATGCTGATTTTTGTTGTACTTAAATAGGCCTGTTCCAACTACCTGCAAATATCCGTCCAGAAAACCTGTACATAAGAGCAATTCTTAGCAGTTACTTCTTTCTTTGATGCATATAACACAATTGAACATGTCTTTGAGATTGTAACCTGGACATGGTCACTACATCAATTATTTTACATACTTTCTGAATTTATGAATCTCTGGGTGTCCATGTTATATATTTGATGGAATCACCTTTCCTGGAGACTTTGAGATAACCAACCTTTGTCTTTTCATTAGCAGCCCATTAAGTAGTATTAGTTTACCCCTGTGGGCAGATTATGGTTTTACCTGTAATTTTACCCATGACTTTTAGTCCATCTTGGTAAACATTAGTCTTGTATTTGCTGACATGGTGAGTGCTATCTGTCTATCCTTTCCTTTTGCTACTCAATTTTCTGTAGTTTCTTTTCTGTTGCAGGAAACTCTCTGCCTTGTAGCATGCACAAATAACTATTTTATAGTAGATACTGGCTCTGGAGTATCTGGCACTGTTCATTTGTTTAAACACACATTCATTGAATGAACATTTAATTGATGCTAATGATACATTTCCTAACATTCTGTAAGCTGTACACTTAGATTTAACTTTGTTCCATGACAGCCTCTTTATAGACAATGATTTTAGTTTTCAACAAATTTTTATTTTGGCCAACTCTTTAGCACCCAACATACAGTTGTCTATGGGAAAATCCTGGACTATCCAAATCGAGGCCAACAATTTTCATTGATCAGCCCTGTGCTTTACTGATGGTCATAGCAAAGCTGAGTTTTATAGGGAACTGGGTTCTCTTGAATTCAAAGGAGATTTTTAAACTTGCACAATGGTTATGTTTCAGCTGACTTGTTTAGGAATCTGAAAAAGTACCTAACCAAAGCAGGGCTGGCTTGAGATGATGACAAACCTGTAGCAAACTATATAAAATTAATTTTTATTCTTAGTTTTCAAAGTTATACTGTGTATGATATCAAAACCAGCTGTTGATGACTTTGAAATGGTTTTCCAAGGCCAACTGTTGAAAAATTGCAATCTGTGGCCACTTCTGATTTGAAGGTGTACTATGATGCTCTAGTAACTCTAAACCTTGAAAAGAGGCCTTTGTTGGCTTTTGAGCCCAGGCTCTGGTACCCTTGGATCCTGCCTTTGATCCTGAGGTACCTTCATTATAATTTGAAGCTGCTATGTCACCTATTTTGAATGAGTGTAGTGAACTGTAATATATAAGGCTTTTGAAAAGCGGACTTTGGTGGCCTTCACAGCCAACCTGCAGGGGCTTAAAATCTTGTCCAAATTCTGAAGTTCCTATACCCAGAATTTGGACCTCATGTGCTACAGCTCAGCCATGAAAGAATAAAAGTCAAACACACAAACGCTTGAAGATATGTATTAGATGAAGAATTATAAGGATAGCTGGAGTAGTTAAGCTTTTTTCTTAATACATATGAGACTATATAAGCATCATCAAATGCATCTTGAATCACAGACTTTGGCCAGGTAAGTTGACAAGACTCTTAGATATAGGGAGACAAACAAGTGGTTTATAACAAATTGTTCAGAATAGAATAGCCATTTTTATTTTTTCACGAAGCTGGATATCGGATGTTGTTTTTCCAGTCATAATTCTGGTCTATGGAATTTTTAAAAAAGACATTTTCAAAAAGAAAATAGCAAAACTGGTCAACAACCACAGCTAGAGAACAACAAAAGGTTGTGATTTTGTAAGAAATACACTGGTGAGACAATGAGGTCCACCTAAACCAGAGCACAAATGATCAGCTAGGCCTGGTCAGCTACAAATTCAGCATTAGCATGTCACGTTACCGCCTTATCAATGGACAGACTTCTTCATAGATCATGAGTGTCACAACTATAAAAAATGGAAAGTGAAGAAGTAATCAGCATGGCTACCCAGTGTTAAGGTTGGCAATATCTGGATATTCCAACTAACTTATAGGAAGATTTAAATATTTCTCAGTATCATTTAATCGGGCAGAGGCTCTAGTGGTCAATGGACTGAGTGCTGGTAAAAAAATGCATTAAAAATACAGCAATTAAAAGGGTTTGAAAACCAATTTTACTATTCAAATACTTACTGAAAAATTAACATGAGCTAAAACCAGAATAGATCTCAGGTCTAAACCTTGATGATAATCACAGGAAAAGGTTGTCGAAGCATTAGTTCTTCAGTTAATGCCCATGGAAAACGTCCAAACTAACCTTTAGTTTTTATAAGTAACATCACCAGTAACTTTCTTTTCTCATATTGATGCTGACCTTAGCTTTGCTGAACATACAGTTGTATCTTCTGTTATAAAGTATAACCTTTCTTTCCTTAAAACATTTTCTGGAAATGTGCTCTGTAGCCAATTGTATAAAAATCTACATTTGTACCCTTCATACTGAGCATGGTTGATTGCTAGTAATTTCCAAAAAGAATTTCATTCATTGCTGGACAGTTATAGATAGTTCTTTGATTTAAACCATTTCTCTTATCTATGTTTTAGACCCTCAATTCTTTTAACTTTGCCAATATTGTCAGATTTCCAAAGAATTCCTTGTTGTCTCTTCACAGCCTCACTTTTCTGATAAGTAATATTTTCCACTTTCTCAAGTATTTTCTCTGGGTCCTTCTGCATCCTTTCTTTTAGGTTCACATCTTTGATTCACATTATGATGCAGTCCCTAACTATTTGATCATATAAAACTCTGTACTTTTTGTTTTCAGCTTAGCACTACAACTGCATGATAAAATTATCTCTAGTCTCATCTTCACACTGATTCCTCTGGTTAAAGCTGGCTCTTTCAAATATGATGGAACATCTGGATGTAAAGTAGTTTTCATATTTTCTGTTTACTATATGTTACGTGATATGCTTTTATTACTGGAAAGATTAAATAACTGTAACTTCCAAGTCATCTTATGCAATTCATCAGAGTGTTTACCTGGTTTTCTTCATCCCCCCCATCAGATCTGATACATTGAACCTGTGAATTTATTTTGGCCACTCTTCTGGTCTGCCAAAAATTAAACATCTCAAGAGAGTTGCACTTGTTATATCTCCATGCTGTTGCTGTAGTCCCCTCATGGCTTAACAAGAATGCTGGCTTAATTTTATTTGAAAATTTTCTAAATGAAGTTGCTTCCTGCCTTTTTCTTTTGGATGCACATACCATTACGTTACCTCAATTTTAACACCATGTTACCATATAATTAAGGAGGTCTATTGAGTTGCATAAATTATTTATGTCAGACAGTGGTCATTGTTGATCGTCTTCCCTTTTCTCAGTAACTGGTATACCTAAACACCCTGTCACAATTAACATAATAGTACAGAAAACTTATTAGAAATTCTCACACAACTCAGGCTATGTTCTCAAAATACCGCATCTAAAACTTATAAAATGTAAAGAAAACAGTTTGAAAACTCCTTATAATTTGTTATTTTCTTTTTACCTTCTGGACCCAAAAGGAGTTGAATGATAGCTACAGTTCCATTTTTGGCATAGTTTGAAAAGTTGTTAGAAAATGTTGTTTTCTTCACTTTTAAGGAAGAATAGCTGCTGTGAAAATCATGGAGTCCATTCATGAAGTAGTAGAGGAAATTGAAGAGGAATTTCAGATTTTGAAGGATCTTAGTTTGCATGCAAACATTCCAGACTTTTATGGTCTCTACTTGAAAAAAGAACCAAGAATTGAAGATCAGGTGTGGCTTGTGATGGAGGTGAGTTTAATTATTACCACTAGATATTTTTCCGTATTCTTAATTTAAAATTATATTGATTATGCTAAACTATAAATGTAGGTACTTTAGTTTTTTGTTCTAATTTAAATACTGATTGTTGGCAAATAGCTTAATGTAGATGATGTGTGAATAGAACAGCATTAGTTTTTACTTAACTAAAGAGATTCTCAAATGAGGTTCTGTTCTTTGATGTATATGGAATTTAGCTGATCCAACAGTGGTGCATGTGATCATTCTGAAATATCACTGATGACTGATGTCACGGCTGATCCTATTGAGTGTTCTTACCTGAGAGCACATGACTTTTCACAGAAACTTTCACTTTTTCTGCCCAATATAGGGCTGTATTAGTGTTTTTTAATCTTAAAAATAAGATTCTAAACTGTTCTGCAACATGGCAGAAGCATATATATCGAAATACATTAGAAATGCACCACAGACATTTTTCAGTAGATGTTAGTTTATAATATAGCTAATGCAATGAAAATGATGTACAAATTAAGTCAGTCACTTAACAACAGATGCACAACAGAAAGAGGAACTTGGAACATTTTAATATTGGAGTGTCTGATGGATACATTGGATCCTGCATAATAGTTGATAGCAAGTATCCTCTCCAGCAGCTACAACACATCACACATCTCCTTATTGACCTTATAAAGTTTTGAATGAATGCCTGTTGTATCCCTTTTCAGTTTCATTTCTGATGAATTAAGGCCTAATGTTGGACCAGATTTTGCATCTGCACATGACATTGCAATCATTATACAATCTCAATCCACAAATGTTCATTAAACACAAGATCAGTGGGCAGCGGCAGCCATAATAGCACAGAAATAGCTTTTGGTGGATTATCACTGACATACTATTGCAGCATGAGGACATACATTGTTTACTGAAATAGGAAGTTGTCAGTACATTGATGTCTACAAGGGAGAGAATTCTGGTGAAGGAGTATAGTGCCATGGGTATTTGCTAGGAAGCTTTGCCAATCCTGTGCCAGGAGGAGCTTGGCACTTCTGATTTCCATAGGAAAACCTTAAAAGAACTCTTAGTTTTCTTAGATATGGAAGGAAACCCACTTGGCCAGATGGTGAAGGAAAGCAAGTAAAACCTATGCTAGGAAAGTATGCCAAACTGAGCCAGTCGCTACTGGGATTCATACTTTGGCTCTCAACTTAGCAGTTTAGTAGTCTACTGATGGACCATTAATGTTTAAAGGAGAGAAAAATGCCCATCAAGAGGTCATTCAGGAATGTTTTACCATTTGCACAACTTCTAAAGACGTGGAGTGGTATCTTTTGGTGAAAAATAATGCTACAACAAATCATGACGCTTTCACTTCCCATCTAAGTCTGCAGAACACATTTGTTACAGTTCACCTTCATGATGCTACACCCTTAGTTATCCATCAGTATTCCCTAAATATGATCTTATTTTAAGAAAATAATGCAATGGCAACATTGCCTGATCCAATGTCTGTATTTTTTGGTTCATTGAAGTTTCACTTATTGATGAAGTTGAGTGAGAATTTGACTAATGTATGGATGTCTTGTAAGTCTGGAAGCATGTAAATGTTATCTGAATGTAATAGCACTGATATTTTCTCATCAACCCTGCACCACTTAACTGCTCTAGAGGACAGAAACAGTTGGTCTCAGAGATGATCATGCTGAATTTGAGAGTCCTACTTAGGTCAGGTGACATGAGGTTGAGATGGTCTTCAGTGATCTCTCTCTAATGATGCATGTCTGCCACAGTCATTCCATTAGCATAACTATAGTACTGTGCTGTTGTTACACATTTGTTACATAACAGATCTTGTTGTGCCAGCTTAAATCATGTTTTGTCTTTGCTGTCAAACTCAGCCTGGTGAAGGCACATTCAAGAACTTGTTTCACAAAATGATTTGGGAGTATGCTTTTCCTTGCCAATCTTTATACAGTTCAGGACATGGCCTTTATTGATGCTGCAGCATCAGTTCATGCATTTTACCACATTAATAATTTTGTTAGAGATGCTATTAGATCATAGCAATAGGTTTATCTGTTTCCTTGATCATCCAAAGTTATTTTTTTCAACATAAAAAATGTATATGGCACAAAACAATTTCACGGTTGCTCATTTAAAAAAAAAATGATTTTGAGGAGGAGAAACAATAGCATCAACAGCATCAAGAACCCCAGGTAAAATGATGGATATTTTTAGACCATCAGACTTTCTAAAGTACCTGCATATGAAATCTGAATTAGTTTTTATTAAAAAATTTTCTCACAATGCAACACCATGAATACTTTTGAGAGTTAAAAGAAAAATCAATATAAAATATATGTAATGTTATTAATTTTATCAAAGCAGACTGAAAGGTGGAGTGACTGATATTTATTTGTTTCATAGAAACTCGCTTGTTCTATGGTGCTATTGATATACTTGGTGTATTGATATTTAGCTGCCAAACATGAATAGCAGATCAATAACTAGGCCATACAAATGATGCCATTACAGGGTTGAATAAGTTGTGAGTGACTTTACCCATGAATGTGTCTAGATACAAATTAAGCCTCAATCTTCTAGCACAAGCTTGCATTATGGTAGCACAAGAAATATTTAAATTTTCAAATAAAAAAAAAATAGTATTCTGGTATTTGTTTATGCTAACTGGAAAATTTATCAGTGCTGAACTGACAGTGTCTTGATTAGCTACTGTGTTGTGAGAGACGTTGTGAGTTCACTTCTGGATTGTCTGCTGTGCCTTCTTGCAAAGTTTTCAGATACCATTAACTCATTTGGGCAAGTATGGAAAAACCAGTTAGGCCAACTTCATCAGTGTTAACGTAGAAAAATACAATTTAATACAAAAAACACAAATGACCCTTAACTTATAGATTCCCTTCCAAAAAAATGCCCATGGTACTGCATTCAACAGGTAAGCAGTGACTCAAATTTGAGCTATGGGCATATCCTGTTAATACTTTTCTTCAAACTGACTTTCTAATTACAGAATCTCTTAATAATAAAGCTATGTCATTTCATATAACTAGAAAATCTGCAGTTTGTCTGATTTTGATGGTTAAAGATATGTTTATTTTTAAGTTGGTCAAAATGTCCACATTAGAAAATAAAATTTGTTTAAAGAGAATGAAGCTACTAAAGAATCTTCTGTAGATTATAGTGGCTCTCTCAAGGAATGGGTAATCTGTTACTTTCACAGCTTTACCACCAAAGCAGAATCTGCTTATACCTGGGATATTGCAAAGTAGATGTAAACTGTAGGTTTGAGATGTAAATTTTTTTTTTCAACTGTCTTCAAGAATGTGTACAAATGTTTTTATAGGTAAATGTACATGTGATGGTGGCAGCTAAAAATAGATTATTTCTTTAAAAACTCATTTGAATAAACTAAAAATATTGTATTTTTATTTTTCAAGAAAAAATAAATTTTAGTTTCCTTTATCATATTAACTATATTTTGATTTAAATATGATATTTTTCTTATAGAGGCACTAGTATCCCAGCATAGATATTCTGTTCAGCACAAAAGGTTTGCAAGAAAGACAACTTTTAAAAGAAAAAAGTCTAGTCAGTCAGAATTTTATATTACACATCTATTAAAGAAAATTGAAACAAATGAACTTTTCTGTTTAATTTGTATTTTTCTCCGATAAAATGCTTTAGAAAAGTATGAAATTATAACAGACTGACTTTTGTTTACTGTTGTTTTTTTTTTTTAACATTTTTGATGACAGAGGTAGGACGAATTATTTGTGAAAAACTAGTCATAAAGCAGTGGAATGACAGTAGGATTACTAAACTCATGTAGTAAAAGTTAAGTAAAAGGTATAAGTAAAAATTGCCAACAAAAAGTGGTGAAAAAAATTAAGAAAACCAGAACCCAACCCCCTGGTGGCTGGTAACGGTGAAAGAACTCATCAGAAACTGATTTAGTTCTTACATCCAATGGATGTCTATATTTCTATAAATTTAAGGAATATCGTTGCTGATTTAGATCAATGTAAATATAAAAAAAAATATCAACTTACTAAACACTTTCTAATTATTATATTCAGTATATTCTAATTTTGATAAATAGTCCATGCTTTTATATGGAGCATTTGTAAAAGCTTTATTTTATTGATAATTTTTTAGAAAATTATGTGAGCTATTGACTTGTGAAAATACAGTTTATCTAATCATGTAACCGTTGATTTACAAATGTTGGATACTGTAATAGACTTTATTGTGATTATTAACTATTAGAGATTCCAGAAGATTTTTAATTTATAAAATCATGGAAAACTTATAATGCAGAATTGTTTTGTTATATATTTTTCATTCTTTTAAGGGGCAGCATACAGTAAAACCCTGCCAAATCCCGTCTGATAGAATTTAAACTGAGCTTAGAATTAGGAGTATCTTAAATCTTTAATCCTAATCTTACTTAACCAAATAACAAATAATAGAGTTCAAACATTTCATGATCTGACAGCATTTAGAGTGTGAAGAATATCCTAACATCCTACCCCTGCTCTGAAATTAACTTTTCGTTATTCAAAATTGGTATTTTTTAAATATTTTAGAAATTGCTTTCAGAATTTCAAAATTTCAGAAGAATACCAGTTGATCTCAGGTGCTGGGTTTTTGGGGTGTTCTGGAAACAGTTTCTAATGCAAAAACTGGCGTCCCAGATGACATAATTGCATAAATGAAGTTTAGAGGTTGCCATGCTTAATTTTAGATTGTCTTTTTTGCAGGTGAATGATACGACATAGATGATTATGAATTATGTAACTTTACTGTACAGGACATCTAAATGGCATATGCAAAAAAGTTAATGTTGTATTTTATTGTCATAAAAAACTATCTTTTTGTCTGTTATAAATGATTACCTGATTTATAGTTGTGTCAAGGTGGCTCTGTGACAGATCTGACAAAAGACATTCTCCGCCGTGGTAGCAGACTGGAGGAACCGCTGATTGCCCACATCGTGAAAGAGACATTAAAAGTAAGATGAATTTTGCAAGAAAAAAGCTGAATGCAAAACCAATTGAAAAATAAATGTTACTAAAAATTGTTACACAAATTTCATCTTCTATTAATGAAAATGTTTGAAGTTAATGTATTGTCTTTAATGAACGTTAATAACGGCACACAAAATATTAAAAGCTGATGTTTTGGGGAAAATTGTCAGTAGAAATTAGATAATTTTTTAAAAATATGGTTTGGTCCATTATTTATATTAATGTGTAGACAACATGAATAACTGGAGATGTTTTGATTAAGCTTTAACTGTTTATTTACAAGTGACAGAGTATATACAATTTATCCACTTCATTCAAAAGCTCATTGCACTAAAGGTGTGAATGTATCTCACAAAGTTTGTAGTAAGATGTTACCCTCTCTCTAGTTTGGATACACAAAAAAATATTTAATTTTGGTCAGTTAATATTCCAAGGGAATGGTTAATGGAGAGAAAATGTTTATTTTTTCCTTATCAGGCATTACACCATCTTCATAAGAACCATGTTGTTCATAGAGACATTAAAGGCCACAACATCTTATTGACAAGCAGTGCCTCCATAAAGTTGGTAGATTTTGGTAAGTTAGTTTTATTTTGATATAACTTGGAAAATATAAGCTGTTATAAAGATATTTTACTGGTTGAAAAATTATTAAAATTTTTTGTTTAAATGTCACCATTAAATTCCTTGGTAGAGCAGGACTACTTACATCGAATCAAAAGACTATTCAACCACCTCAGAGTAATCAGCTTTTTGTTTACCTGCCTGTACAGGTGCATGCCACCTGATGTTTTCCCATGCAAGAAAAATAAAGGAAGTGTTGTGAATATCTTCACTTTCATATGCTAATTATGTATTGCTTATTGCTGCCAAATAAATGTTCACTCAATTTAAACTTCCAGAATATTTATATAATCATGCTTTCACTGTGTTAATATTTATTATGACTACAAATAGTTATAATAATGGCTTTCAACTGTTCTGGCAGCAGAGAAACTAATCCTCTACAATATTCAGAAGAGGTTGATTTTCATTTTTTGACGTTGAGAGTTTTTGAGTGCATAATCTTTGTAGGTTTTCTCTTTACTGCGTATTTTCCCACAGCCATTCACTTTGGTGGGCAGGTCGTTCTAATGCCTAGACATTTTTCTTGGTGAAAACCTTTTTTACAAGGTTTTGGTGTGTTTGGAATCATTGTCCTGTTCATAAATCTCATTTCATTTCAACAGTTTCCTCGCTGATGGTAATATTTTTCTTTCTGGTAGGTCCCTGTATCTGTCTGCATGATTCTTTTTATCATTTCCAATTAATACTGCTCAAGAACAAAAACTTTAGATCACATTCATTAAAAGTAGATGCTGTTTTTATATTATACAGTATTCCCTTGTTTACATGTCCTAAATATGCACAAATTTGAATTTACATTATTAATTTTTTTTATGCTAAGAATTTCTTAATGCACAATATATGGTTTGAAGATGCACAACTTTATCCTCGCCTAAGCTACATTCAGCGCCAACAGAGTTGGTGACTAATAAGGGTATTTAATATGTAAGAGACAAAGACGTGACCAAACTTATATCTTTATAAGCTCTTGTGTCTGGCAATTGTGTGAGTGTTAACAGACAAAAGCGAGTCCATCTCTGTGTAAGGAATATGTATGAATACATGTAATTTATACTGAGTAACAACTGAACGAGTACTTGTGAGAATGAATAAATGCACATAGATATGGGTTTCAGGTAGCTGAACATATATTTGGTGTTGAAATGAGAAAGGAAAGAACAACTTGCTGGAGGTTGGAGATTGTTGGTTGTCAGCACAGTTGGTCACCACAAGATGACACGAAGCTGATTCTGTCAATAATGTTGCCTTGTGGATAATGGTTTTGTGCATCCCCCATATAAATCAAGGAAGTGCTGTACTCACACACGTGGTGTGGTGTATTTTGGATACACATTGATTCACACTAATGTCTTGTGTAGCAGCTAAACTATATTTTCACAATTTCTTGTGTACATTATTGCCAGGATTCATGGAATAAATCATGGTCTCCATGGAAAAGAGAGATAACAGTCTTAACTGTGAAATTCTTTTTTTCCTGTTTTTCATTGCAGATTTTACTACAGTAGGGTCGGGTGATAATGCTGACACTCTTCAGTGCAAAAGTAAAGCTTAAAGGTTGACATAAGCAGAATTATCAGAACACAAGTAATTGAGATTAACGCTGCCATTAAAAGATTCTCAAGATGAAAAAATTAATATTCTTTTTTTTCCCTGAATTCAGTCACAAATTTACTAAAAAGAGAAACTGCTTTGAAAATTCTCTTCCGTGAGTATTGCATCTATGAAGATAGTTATCAAAAGCTCATCTGCAGTCCAGAAAGCTTTAAGTACATTGTCATTTAGGACCTGGATTTTTTTCTTCTTTCTTTCTTGTGAAATGTTAGAATGAACAACTTTTATTGACAACAAACGGATCACTGATCTGATCCGTGCCAGAGTGCTAAGCTGAAGACTCACCGACCTATATCAGGGTTTATGCTGAGCAAATGATTTACCGGAGACTTCCATTTCCAAAATATGTTTCGTGCCAGTCTACAACAATGCAATGCAATAGCAGCATTTTTAAAGTTTAAGTTTTAAAAAAAAAAATTTTAAAAAAATTTTGTTTTGTGTGAGTTATTTACTTTCTTCAGACCTTTTTGCAGCATTCAAGCAATACAGAATAAAAATAAGATTGCTTAAATGCAAAGAGACGTGTGGCACTGCCTGCTGGAGGAAAAATTCTGGTAAAGTTTCAGGGTTAATGGTGAGCAGGCAGAGGTGTCCAGCTTAAACCCTCACTAAATTTTGATGAGTTAATGTAGAATGAAATTAAACTGTTTCGCTTCACTGGCTTTTTGTTTGTTTGTCTGTTCATGAGTGAAGCTCCTAAAATACATTTGAATCTGAATGAATTTGTTGAATGGTCTTAAAATGAGAAAATATCTGAAAGAAAGATCTACATTAAAGCAAAGAAAATAGACAAAGGAGCAAAAAAGGTTTGAAACTTTTTCATATATTGGAATAGGATTGACTCCTGGGTCATTTTGTTCATATTTCTACTAGATATCTAGCACACACTTCTAATCTTAAATTAAAGGTTTAGATTTTTATTTAATTTATCTTTACTTGAAAATTTGTGTTTCAGGTGTGTCTGGTCACCTGGAAAGTACACTTGCTACTCGCAGAACATCTGTTGGTACTCCTTTCTGGATGGCACCAGAGGTAAGGCATTGACTAATGATAAAGATATTTTCTAAACGGAATTTTAGCTTTCTACAAATTCTCTCTTAGAACTTCAATGATAGAATGTTGTATAACTTTTGAAGACTACAGTAAGTTGGGATGAATTCCAAAACAGTTCCTAGTGAGATGTTAAGCTAAAAACTGGAATTTCTGATATACTGTAAAGCAGCTGTGCAAGTGATCTGAGCCTGGTTATTTTTATCTGCCAATAATTTATAAAGCTTTCCCATAATGCAACACTAAGAAAACCAGGTCCTGATCATCACCTGTTGCTTTCAGACATTTATCTATCAAATAAGTATGATAAGTGAAGTAAAACAATTGAATAAAGAAAATGCAAAACTTCACCATGAATAAATCACACAAAACTTAGAGAAAAGAATATTACAGCAAAATAATTAACCTTGGATTTGCTTTTGAAGATTGGTAGGAAGTAAGGAATAATGGGTTTTCTTAGCAGTGCATGAAGAGGTTTCTACATCACAGGCAGGTAGATACAAGATTCAGACTGCAAGAAAAACATTATCTAGGTTTGTCAGGAGAATAATGCACAGCAGATTCCTGTGCATTTATAAAATTAAAAATCCTTTAGCAGCCATTGTCAGTCTTCTTTTTTTGTTGTTGCATGCCACCTACCTACTAAACAACTTTAAAAGTCCCGTGACAATGTATACAATTCAGAGTTAATCTATCTTTCTTTTTAAAAAAAAAAAATTTCTTAAACCATGATAAATCTTGCTACTTTAGTTACATACCTAGATGACCTTACTGATCTTTAATCTCTTTGAATGATTATCATGCTACAGTGCTGTTCATAGGTTTAATATAGAAAAATCAACACCTTTGATATTGCAAATTTAAATCAACTTTATTTCAATTAGTCTTCAAAAGTAGAATTGCATCCAGACTGGAATTATTGTCGTGTGGTATCTCTTGTAAGATAATTTTAAAGAAATTCACACTTTTTTATTTGATGCAAATTTTTATTCACATATGTCAATTTAAAATATATTCAGCATGTTAGCTGTTATTTGGTCTATTTTTTTTTGGCGTTTTCTCTTTTTCATTTGTTGGGATTTAGTAATTCTTTTCTAATTATGGCTTACCATAATTTTTTTTTTTGCTCCTCCTCTCTGTAGCCTCCATAGAGATTTAAGCTAATCAATTTTCAGTTTAGGAATGGGTTCAAGTCTGGCTAACGAAAGGAGGAAAAAGTGCAGTTTGATGTGGATTCTATCAGTACTTGGCAAGCATTTTATGCCTGTCATTCTTGAGCCTTCTTTTGTATTTGAAAATTCTAGCTCAAAGACATTTAAAAAAAACAACACGTAAGTGTCCTTTGATTACTGACTTAGAAGAACTGATAAAAAAAACAACAACAACACTGGTATAGACAGAACTTCCCTATGGAAGGGAATATATATTCAGGAAATTAATAATAACTATTAGGTAGGATTGCCTAAGAGAAAAGACAAAAAAAACAAGACATATATTTTAAATCAATATTCTTTTTTATCTACCACCTTTAATCGTTTATAGTGTTAAATTTTCTTCATAGTTTGAAGGTACCCATAATTTAGGGTGAAGAATTGGTAAAAAATATTTATTTGTTTTTTAAGTTTATCTTTTTCAGAATGCTAGCATCACCTAGACAAAATTTGGTTTGTGGGGTTTGTGTATATTATTGGTGTTTCGCTGAACTAAGTTTTGAATGGCAACCAATATACACTTGTATGTCAAAAAGCAGAAAAAGGATTTGGAAGAATAATTTAAATGATCTGAAAACCTGTATCCATATAACTTCTGTCTTTTCAAACAGTTGGCTGCCAGCAGACTTTTTAAATGATAACATGAATTATCTCCACCCACCAAAAGAAAAATAGGATAAAGAAGCACTTTTCTTTGAAATTTACTGAATTTAGAACATGAATAAAGGAGTTGGTGAGCTAAAACATCTATATTTTGCATTTTGCAGTCTGAAGCACTTTATTCCTTTAATGTCACTTGGTGGATAAAGGGTAAAGTGTTAAAGTTAGCACATGGATTTTGTTAGCAGAAAATATTGGTTAAAATGATGTGACGTAGTTAAAATTTAACCACACAGTATGTAGAAATATTGTCATTTTAAAAAAACTTTAAAGAAATTCTTTGCATAATCATGTATCTGGAGATGTGTACTAGTAGATCTCGTCAAATCTTAGTGATTGGTTTCTCTTTTTAGAACCTAACAGGTCTGGAATAGTGATTTTTATTATTTATATTTCGGTGATGTTGCCTTGGTTTGGCAGCTGACATAGCCCCACCCTCTTCTATAAGCCTGTAATATTCTTGCCAATACCAGCCCACAAGTATGACAGCATATTGATAGAATTTGTCCTGGTCTCTCTATATATAACCTACAGAGAGGTGATACTGTATTGTTTCCTGTTTTTTTTTGTTGTTTTTGGTCCTTTTTTTTTCTATTTTATAAAGGACTGTCAAACAAGAAAGCAGTTAACCCTTATGCTTTCCATTTCACTTTTTAAATTCAAGGTCAAGAGTTATAAACAATCCAATTGTTTTTCTCCTGTTCAGATCTGTTGTTATGAGGTTTGTTAATTCATTTATTACCCCCTTCTTTTTTTTTTGTCTGTGATGTCAGCAAGGCCTGGCAATTTGACTAAAATTGATTTTACTATCTGCTAATTACTGGTAACTTAACAGGTGATAGCTGATCCCGTTAGAATCATAGCCAGTGTTGGCTTAAGGTCTTGACAACCTACAGCCTCTCTACCAGAACTGACAAGCAAATGCATTTTATGTAGTTTTTTCCAAGTAAAAAGATTGTCTTTTTGAAAATTATTTTTTTTAGTCGTCTTACTTCACAGGCAAGAATTGATTTTGTAATAGCTTCCCATTAAAGAAAAATTGTATGTTATAATGTGGCACTAACATAGACTAGATTTGTAGCATGAGTCTTCAAATAGAGTGTTCTTGCTGAACAGGTTTATAAAGTGATTGACTGAGAGCTTCTTTTGATGAAGCACCATCAATTAACATTTCATTTGTTTTTTAAAACTTAGCACTTTTTAATATTTTAGGATGTTTTGTGCCTTTGTATTATTCTCCTAAGGATCATCCTTTTGTTCATACCATAATATAAAAAAAATGTCAGAAAATGACTTCTTTTTTTATAGGTGCATTTTATGGAAATTTTCACATGTAGCTTATTACATTGTTTCATGTCAAGATCTTCATAATGTTTAACTATGCGCAAAAAGGACTTATTAGCATTTTTAGCATATCACCTTTGAAGGAACGTTATGCAAAGAACTGTAGAATAATTAATGTGCAATGTCGGTAATTTATATCGTTCAATTATTTTATTGTTGTTCTACTGAAATTCTGATTCTCATTAATCAGTGTGTGTTTTTAAATGATTTATTTTTTTAATTAACTATTTAAAAAAACAAAGAAAAATTTAAGTTTCAATGTCTATAAATTCTATTAAATTTTTGGCAAAGACTGACAACTTATATACTTGTTGGAATTTTACCATCAAGAGAACAGCTAAAAGACTCAAAGGTTGGAACAATTAAACATCAAAATATTAGGTTTGTAACATTTCTTATTTTCTTCAGTATCTGTTATTGTACATTTGATAAAATAATAAAAATACACAGATAAACAAATTGAAATATGTGAGAATAAACTAAATTCTAGGCTGTCACATCTACTTATTTATGCCAACCTTTCTCTGTTGTACTATTAAATGGTAGATGAAGCTAAAATTTTTTATTTGTTTACTTTTTATTGTTTGTCTCAACCTAAGTAAACTTTAGATTTTAGTGACTGTTTAACTAAAACAGAATTATTTTCTATTAGTATGAAAGATATTTATGGCAGCATCTGAAATTATCTTGCAATCTGCTGCTATTGTTAAAAAACTGTTTTTTTTTTGCAGATTTTTTTAAAATGAGCACCAGCACTTTTAATTTCTCAATAATGCTTTTTAAAATTATTTTGAACTGTGAAGAAGAAACTGCTGCATATCACAAATAAGCAAAAAAAATAATTCTACACTAGAAGAATGCAAAAACAAACTAGACCTTAAATAAGATTGGTGTTGAGATAAGAATAAAGAGTTATTTGCGATGTTATTTACATGAAGTAGGGGTTAGTTTAAGTGTTTCCCATCACCTTATTGGTGGTAACTGGCCAACTGAATTTTGAAAGTAGAAGGAAACTGCTATGTTTGTCCACCGCTACAGAGGCTGGACCAATAACTATGGTGATAGTTATTTTATGGACTTAGCCAAGTAGAAAAACTTTCTGAATGACGTTTAGCATTGATACATAGTAAATTGATAATAATTTGGTTAAAAGTGATATAATTTCCAGAATAACCCCTACTGTAAATGCAGAAATCAAAATTTGTGTACTGTCACTGTTTTATTTATTTATTTATTTATTTCAATTAGGTAATAGCATGTGAACAACAACTGGACTACAGCTATGATGTCCGCTGTGATATTTGGTCTCTTGGTATTACAGCTATTGAATTGGCAGATGGAGAGCCACCATTAGCTGATCAACATCCAATGAGAGCCTTGTTTAAAATACCTCGGTATGTGCACTGGTTGTCATTTTGGACTTTGTTTCCTTTTCCTTGAGATTTTAAAATTGTCTAGTTTTCAGACTAGTTTTGATAAGGATAACAGAAAGTATCCAAAGGTGACTGTTGTTTTATATGTTTATTTTCTTGAGCCACAAGAATATAGTTTATGATTGTTGTGTTTACATAGAAGCTATCAGTATATCTTTTGCACACGCTGTCTTTGTTAGTTGTAGTTTTCTACCTTTTTGTACAGGAGAGTATCTTTTGCCACACCATTGTCTTAATTAATGGTAATGTACATTAATGTTGTTATTTTCATCAAATCACAATTGTCTCTCAAGTTGGTACATCATTACTTTTCAAACTTCTGTTTTCTTACATGTTGTTATACACTAAATTCATTAAGTTATTTATTTGCCAAAAGTTACAATTTAAGACGCATCAAAAATATTATCTGATTATCTAAATGTGCTTGCTTTTCCTGATTATTCAAACTGGATAGCCATTTTTTTTTTTTTATCTTGGTGTTTTTAATTTCTTGGGTTTTATTTGCCTTTTTTCTTTATATGAAACATGCTCTCTACTGGCAAATCATCTTTTGTTCTTTTGTATTATTCAAGTTATTTATGGAAATTTCTTTTTTTGGGGGGGAATCTGTTACTTTAATATCATTAAAAAATTTTTTTTTCCACTTATAATTTTTCAGGTTCACACCTTCAGAGTTTGAAAGATCATTCATCTCTCTATCATAAGAATAGAGTGTCTCAGTTGGTTGACTATTGTTTCCTGAATCAATGTATATCCTCAACCCATTTAGCTAGAATTTGGTTTGTACAGTTGGGTTTTGGTAGCTTTTAAAGACTTCAAAAAAGAGAATTACAAAAATAAAGAAAGGAATTTTATCTTCTAATTTAATGTTTGTTACTATTTAAAACAAAAAAATAAAATAAGAAAAGTTAGTAACAGTTTTTTTTTTTAATAAAGTCATTCTGAAAGAAAAGGCAATATGATGCTACAGAGGGATCACAATTACTACTGTTGACTGTTTCATACAGATGATGTCAGAGTGATCAATTAGATTACTGGTGAGGTAGTAAAACCTTCTAATCTTGGTTGTAATTAGCAGTGCTCAGCTGAAGGCTCCAGGATTATGGGCGTGGTAGACAATAAGCTGCACAGTTTCGTCCGCCCAAGCCTAGCTGCTGAGCCAGTTCAGTGCTGCACATTCAGGTGGCAAGTGCCCTCTCTGTTTTCTGACCAGGTATGTGAATGTTTATTGATTCTTCTCACTGGAAGAAAAAGGTGTGGTAGATATCCTTACAGTACTGGTTGTTTCCACGAGTCAGTAGCTTCGTTATTGCTGTTCTTCTGTCAGCTCATATTCAGGTCTCTATGGCAACTCTCAGGAAAGTTGCTGCGATGTTGCTCTTGCCTTTTACCAATCATTCAAAAACTGAATTGGTTTTTAATTAGTGGTACTCTTTTCTCAGCAGAAAACTTCCTTCCTTTTATCGTACCAAAATTGCATTAAGATTTTTGTATTCATTTGTGTGCATTTTCCTTTTACAGCATTTAAAAGTTTAATGTTTTATGTTTTTGTATTTGTTTTTTGTTTGTTTTTTTTTTAGATCCTACTGTAGTGAATAAACTTTTAACAGCTCAAATGGGGAGATTTATTCACAGAATTATGGTTACAAAATTGTCTTTTGGTGGTGCTGAAATGATATAATGCAGTCTTTAAATAACAATAATAATATTAATGTAATATGGAATCTGGTCTCTAAATATCCAGTTATGTAGCCATTCTCGATGTTTCTTCTTCTTCTTTTTTTTTTCTTTTTTACCTGCACATGTTAGACAGGCTATTTAATACATGGACCTCACTAGAATCAGGAAAGGTTTCTAAAATTACTGTTTTCTTCCTTTTTCTTTCGACCCTGTGAAGAAATGCATTGTACAATAGCAGATATATTTATTGGCTTGTGCAACTCACTGCCTAAAAATGGAAATATTTAAACAAAAAAGACGGTGGAAAATTTAAATTTTTAAAAATCTAAAAAAAAATTTATTGTTTCACACACACACACACACACACACACACACACACACACACACACACACACACACACACCCTATGTCCTGATTTTGATGTTTTGTACTCTGCTCAATACTTTGTATCATTTACACATCATCACAGGTAGATATGCGTTTTCTTTCAAAACTAAACGCTTTATTTTAAAAACAAAACCAGTAGAATTTTGTCGATTGGTGGAATGAATTTTTTTAATATAATCCATTTCAAGTATATTTAGTCAGTATTTACCTGTTGACTTATTAAATGTTAATGTGCTGCATACTGTTGTTATTTTGTTTGTTGAATTGTTTTTTTTCTCACTGAATAACTGTGACTAAAATCCTCAAGTAACAAAGCAGTGCCATTTTTATATTACGATTTTCAATTATATTTTTGAATAAATTATTGCATTTATGCTATTATAGCCTTTTTTTTTTTTTTCACATTGTCTCTGGCTTACAAGGATTCTGGATAGTGTAAGATGAATATGTACCGAAGTTCATGGCACGTAATTTATCCAAATTCCAAATGTAAAAGCCTCAACTTTCGACACTTTGACACTAATTACTTGAATACAGTAGTTGGTGATGCAGTAAAACACTGTGTGATAGTATGTCTGAAAGCTAACTGTGATACTAGAATCTTAGTTAGAGACAGTTCAGAGGCAGTTTTCTGGGATGCTTAGTGCTGTACATAACCTTAGTTTTGAAGAAAGGCTAGAAAGGTTTGACATTTAGCCTGCAGTTGTTTCTCTGTCACATGATTGAGGTTTTCAAAAACTGTTCTGGGGAAAGAATGCATTCAGTTAGGTGAATTTTTGCCTCTAATCATACATAATACAACTTGAGGGCATAAGTTTACAATTTTAAAAATGTGCTTTATTGAAGAATAGATTAGATACTATCTTTCTGTGAGAGTGGCTTTGTATATGTTTTGAAACTTTCTGCTCCCTCAAGCTTCTGTATCATTTATATTCTCTTTAGAACAAACGCATAAACAAAATCTAAATTTCAAACTACTTGCATGCGTGTACAAAAATGAAAAAGAATACAGATTGTTTTAAATAATGAAAATATATAACTAAATGAGTTAAATGGTAAAGTACTCCATTCAGTTTATTGATCTTCAAAGATTAGAAAACTGCTAATACAAAAAAAGAGAGAAATTATTATTGCAAAAAAAAATAATTGGACTACAAAATGTGAAATAGCATAAAGCATTAATGATAACATTATATATGATTGTTTTACTAACTTTGATCTATTTTATTATGTTTATTAGTCAGTAACTAACCTAAACCAAAACACTTTTAAAGAAACAGAAATGATTTCTACAATTGCTTTTGCAACATTTACACAATTTTATTTATTTGTTTTTACTTTTGTTTTTAGAAATATTCCAAAGCAAATTTTTTTTTGTGTGTGTTCAGTAAGTGATATTATTAATTTTTTTCCATTAATATAAATGATTTATTTTAACTTTGATTTTACTTAATTAATTGTTTTGTTTTGAATTAATGATTTCATTTGTTAATTTACTTAAATGAAATAGGTGACATTTTCTAACTTGAAAATCTCAAGTATCAATCTCTTATCTGATTAATGTGGAATTGTTATTTGACTGGTAAGATAAATATCTGCTCACCCCCCCTTATTAACATCTGATTAACTTTTCATCTTTTTTACTTAAATACAATTGGTAATAATAATAATAATAATAAAATATAGCAGTAAATTTAAACTTAAACTAAACCAATCAACTGAGATTTTCAGATGAGATTAAATGCAAGATATTGACAGTAGGAAACATTTTAAAATGCCTACAGTTTATTTTGAATTTGATTAAAATTATCGTTATTTATGCCTTGTTTAAGCAAAAATATAATTAAAGTAAAACAAAATTGCATTTGTTTTAATGGCAAGTAGTTTGTTATAGTAATGAGGCAAGTTTTTACACATTTCTAAATTAAAATCTTTTCAAAACAAGCTTAGTGAGATGAAATTATTAAGCAATGTTCTGAAGATATCTTCAGGTTTTAATTTTCAAAATTTTAAGATATTTCATAATGAATGGTTTGAAAACCACAAATTTTTTACTAGCTACAGTGTAAAATTTCCAATATTCTTTTTGATACTGCTTTGCTCTCTAACATTTCTTAATTGAAATTGCTAGAGGTATATTATGGTTGTCTTCCTACTACCTGATTCTTTAGCAAAATGAGCAGATTTGAAGTCAGTTTTTCTTTTTTTAAAAATAATTATAACTGTTAAATGGTAAAGATTTTGAGCCAAGTTGATTACAGAAAAATGCTTGGTAAAATGAGAGAAGCATTTATTTTATTGCTTAACTATAGTAGAAGAATGTATAGTTAATTAACAGAAAATGAAAAGAACTTTTGAAGACGCAACAGATTTTATTAATTTATTTAAATAAATCCATTAATATCTTTTACATAAATATTATACAGGTTACAGACAACAAACATTAATAGCTAGATTATCTACAAAATGTAATATTTACTGAAGAAAAAAATTTTCTTACTATGCAGTTTATTATTCATTTCTCTTCAAGAGTCTGATATTTTTTTCTCATTCATGTTAATCATTATGGAAAATGTAGTGGTGATGTTGTTTAGCTTGGTTAGATCACTTTTTTTTTCTTGTTACCACATCTAAGCAAGGGAGTTTTAGCTTTTGCCTAATTAGCCAATCAATCTATCCTCTCTTAACCATCTTTTGGCAGTAGAAGCTGAGCTGCAAACTGTAGTCAGCAGCTAAATGTCAACCCGTCAGAAAAGAGTTTACTTTAGAATTTTCGAAATAGCAACCCATTTTTCCATTTCATGGTTTTTCTCTTTTCTTCTCATCAATTTAAATTAATTTATGGCTGAGACAATTGTATGTATTCTATAAATGTTTGTTTACAACCCCAACTAACTTCCTTAACAATTTTTCATTGCTAGTATCCATCTTTATGGATAGCTTTGTTTCATATGGAATTTAAATTTTAATTGTCATTTTCCTTTGCCAAAACATTATTAGTTATCAATAATGACATGCATTAACATTTATACAAAAGCATATTATTGAGTTGACGATGGATTATTCAAATTAGTAGTAAGAAATGATATCAGAATAACACAATTGCATTCATGTTTTCAGAATGAAGTAAATTTAACATTTACAGGAGTAACTTGCTGAGTTTGTTTTTTTTGTGCAGCTTGATGGGATATCATTGCAATTAATAGTTTATATGTTCTGATAGATGTTGGTTTATTGAATATTTAATGTTTTGCTTGTTTTTTCTGGAATAATGCATTTTCAATAATAAATAAGTGTTTTTGTAAAGTTCGCTCATAATTTTGAATGCCAGTGTATTTATTTAAGGTTCTTTTAGTTGTTGGTTCCAATGATAACCAACAGTTAAATGATATTTGTATTGTTTTTCAGTAACTCAAACAGTTTCCTCCAGCATATGTCAGCTCTAAGGTTAGCCACTAACCAATTGAAGCTGCTGTGAATAGTTTAAGAGCCTGCTTAGAAAGATAGCAAAGTATTATTTTGTTAAAACTTAATAATGGATTAGTCATCATATTCTAAATTTTCAGTGAATAAGCTTTTTTTTTTTAGAATTTTATATTTTTTGGGCTGTTTTAAAGAATACATTTTTAAAATTAAAAACAGTCAAAATTAGTTTTATTAAAGCGTGCTAAAATCATGTGTTTGGAAGAGTGGAAACTTAGTCCTCACTGAGCCAATTCACTTTATTACAACTCTTCTCAAATCATTAAGAAATATACATTTTCATTGTTTTATTGTTTGTTATTTTATCTATAATATTTATCTATTTCTTCTTTTAAAATAAAAGAAACCCGCCTCCATCAGTGAAGCAGCCAAATTTATGGTCTTCATCCATCAAAGGATTTATATCTTGGTAGGCTTAAGATTTTGAACTATGGTTATTTAATAAATAATTCTATTTCAATCATTGAATTCAATGATATTTTTATCCTGTTAATAAAGTTATAAGGAAATTTTTTTTTTTTTACATTTACTGCTTAATTTTGATACTTTAGTAGTTTTGATTTTATTAAACTTGAAAGATCGCAATTTATTAATTATAAATTTTATTCATATTTATAGCATTCTAATACAAGAGAGATTATACTTGTGAGCACTTACGAATATAAGTTATTGAATGATATCACTGTTTTAATATTTACTGCATTCCTACATAAAATATTCTGCCATTGTACTATGCAACTTTTTTAAATTCTTACACATTTTAAAATTACGTTCTGTTGTTATACTTTACATTTTATAAAATTCTATCACATTTTAAAATAAATATTCTGTCATTGTGCTAATATTTTAAAAAATTATTACATTTTTAAATAATATTTTGTCATTGTAATTAAAATTTTTAAAAAATTCTTATGCATTTTGAAAAAAAAAAACACTTTTACAGTTGTGTCATAAAGGATTATGAACAAAGACCTTTTACTCTGGAACTTTTCAATCACCCTTTCATCAAAAATGTCCCCGATGATGTTACTGTGGTAAGTATTGTTTACATTGATTAGCATTAATTCTAATAGTTAGCTGAAAAACCCTGTTTAATCATTATCGCACAAATTTTTCAATATTTTAACATGAAATTCTTTTTTTATCATAATATTAGCAGTAAACTGCAATGAATAATAATAATAATAATAATATAATTTTTCATGTTTAAAACAGATCTGTCAAGTGTCCTGGTTTTTTAACTTATAAAAGTGTCTGAATTGGATGCCCGTTTGTCCAAATTTTTCGTCATTTTCTTTTTTTTTCTAATTTTTAAAGCGGTTGCTGCCATTTTTCAAATTGCCATTATCGTTTCTGTTGATCTCTCACTCTTGCAAGATGAATACTACATCTTCACACTTTGCCCTCATGCTGAACATGTGAAAATAGCATTTACCTGTGTTACTGATACTTGTAATGTGGATTCCTTCACTAATCAACAGTCTGTTGTTTGTCAGTAGTCACCAACATAACAAAACAGGTGATTGTTTCTTTGGTCAGTTAGTCTAGTAAGCTTAACTCAAGTTGTGGAAATTATGACAATGAGAGGAAAAAATGGCTTGGATTCACTTAACATGATTAAAACCAACAATTCTTCCAAAAAAAAAAAATTAGCAGCATCATAAATTTATAATTTAAATGTTTATAATATATGTGCATACATTAAAAAAAAATTAACATTGACAATTGTTTTTTTTTACTCCCTCCATTCTTCAATCTCTACCCGTTTCTTCATTATAAATAGTGCATCCTGATAAGGGTAATTACTTAAAATACTAATATTTACATATAAAAAAATAAATGTAGAAATGGTAATTGCTTAAACTTGTCAATGATGTCATTGTCAAATGTTGAATTTTTATGCTAGTTTATATAATGATTATTGACATTACTCTGTTATATTAAAAAACTGTTAAATGGCTAGAAATATATAATAAAACTGTTTAGAAATAAAACTGAAAAGATAAATGGTAATTGTAATTTAAAAAACAGGTAACGATGTACATAGTTATTTTAAAAGATATCTATTATATATAGATTTTAGTTTGCTCTTTGTTGCTGGAAGTTGACTATGAAAGATATGCATTAATTTATAAGTTAATGGAAACATTAAAGGTTTTTGGTTTGCAGTTTTTTCTTAATTTTTTTCTAATAGAATGAAATTTTTGCTTAAGTATAATTCTCTAATAAATGAAATGTTATCAAGACAAAAGCAGGAGACTAATGCACAAAATGCATGTTGTGACAGAAACATGCACTTTAAATCTTTGACGTGTTCAGTTTTAATAAAAGAAAAAGTCCTGTCATTAAGAGAAGGAAATTGCATGTATATGTAATTTACAAAATGTATGCTAGTCAGTGACAGTGACATGCACTTGAACTGTATACAATTAATAACACGAAAATAAATTCATTTAGACTATTGTAATTTGTCATCCACGGCGTGACCAGGATTTTTGGCATTTTTTGTCTTGCTTTCACAGAGACACAAGGGTGACAGATCTATTAAAAGTACATATTTTATCTAACAGTGGAAATAATTAATAAATAAGTTTGTTTAATGAAATAAAATTAGTAAAGATAATAAAAAATGTATAGCTTAATCTAAAACAAAGGTAAATTCTATGTTGAGTTTTCAGCAAATTTAAAAAAAAAAAATTTTAAGTTTATAAATCATGTGATTATCGTTTCATCTGATACATCCCATGGCTCATTCTAGTATCATGAAGATACACGACACTTTATAAAACATTCTCCAGCACATTGAACAAGGTCTCAGCCAAAATTAAATTATTATGACCTTGGGTTCTTGTTCTTATTATTGGATGATGTCACAGCACTTAAGACACTCCCATACCTGCTCAGTCCACTGTCCTGGTGACCATCCTCTCTCCAGAACACATATCCACTGTTGTCATCACCAGATTCTGAAGAGGGGTAGTTTGATTGAACGTCATGCCAAGTATGGCCCAAGGCTGAAGCATCTCAGTGAGGGCATCACTCTACTACTGAGGTTCCTACTATTCATTTTTGCATTTTGGAGGAAACTGGATTTTCTGAAGAAAACCCATGCAGCCATCTGGAGAAGAATAACAAGAATAAACCATGCTAAGGAAGTATCTAACTAAGCTGATCCAGCAGAATGCACCTAGTTGGTAGACAAATGTTAATGAACTCATTTTTATACCATATCCAGTCATATTTTAATTCAAAATTAGCATTTTAGAAAATATAAATGCCTATGTTAGGAAATAATGTGTTTTGAATTTGACAAACTGGTGCTGATACTTATAAGTGACAAAACATACTGTGTTAATTTTCATATCAGTTCCTAAAAAAATAATTGCATTATTTTTTAAGGATTTACCAAGAAACAGCAGAATGAAAGCATAAAAAACAATAAAGGAAAATTAGAGGAATTTCTGTTTAGAGAAGAGAGAGGAGAGAGAGAGATATGATGTTGTACAGAGGAGAGAGAGATATGATGTTGGTACAAGAGAGAGAGAGAGAGGAGATGATGATGTTGGTTTTGGAGAGGGAGAGAGAAGAGAGAGAGGATGATGACATCGTACAGAGAGAGAGAGAGAGATGATGACATCGTACAGAGAGAGAAAGAGAGAGATGATGACATCGGTATAGAGAGAGAGAGAGATGATGACATCGGTACAAAGAGAGAGGAGACGAGATGTGTGTGTGTGTGTGTGTGTGTGGTGGTATTTTCAAATGTCCACTATTCACTCAAGGGAATGTGAGTTTGTCTGACACATCAGAGGGAATTAGGCAGAACTAACTTTTTCATCTGTCTTCTTTTTTCACCATGTATTAATGTTTTCTAGTAATTGCAAAAAAAAAACAAGTATTAACAATGACAGCAAGATGTTAATAGAGATTTGAGTTAGACCACTTAAGTTGGTGTTGTGATTTCTAGACATGGTGGGAACCTAAACTGGCATCCCAGATGTAAAAACAGGCAAATTTGGTATGGATAAAAAATATATGAAGTGACTTTTTCTAAATGTCTAAGAAAGAGGTGATTTTATTCACTTTTCACAACATAATCTCAGGGTTACTAAATAGTATTAGTATAAATAATAAGGCCAGGCCAGTGCAAAAATATGTAGTCCATTATATCTTTTAGCAAATCCACTTTGTTATTTGATATTTATGTTGTTGCAATAATTTTTGAAAATAACAATGTAGAATTTTTGCCACGCCCACTTTTTCTTTTAATCAATCCACACATACTTTAGGCAATAGGAAATGGTGTTATTTATTACTATTATTTCTCACATTAAGTTTTAAATTTTTTCATTTATTAATATAAAAAATGATTGAGTTTCACATTCATTTGCTAAGTTTAATTTATTTAGTTTCATTCACTAATTTCCTTTTGTAAACTGAAGACTATTTAAGAAACACAATTCTGAGATCACTACGTGAACCATGTTTACTATCTACAGAAGTTATCAACAGTAAAATCTTCTGGTAAGGCCAGACATGAATCTGAAGAGTTCAAAGTAGGAATATAAACTAACCTCTGTCTCGGAATTTAGGCTCATTTATATATAAAATTGACTAAAAATATATTGTTTAAAGTATACAACTAAAACTAATACAGAAAATTAAGAACAAGTTATTGGTAAGAATAATATACTAATGCTAAAAGATACATGTGAAATTATGGGAAAATTAAATGTTTTTGTTTCAGAGATAAGTTCATTTTCAGAGACAATATACAATCATCATTGTGAAAACTTCTAGGTTTTTTCCTTTGCTAATAATTACCAGGGTGAAAAACATTTAAGGTATAATTACTAGATATAAATTTGGTTCATGTTAATAATATTTTTTTAAAATCTTAGTTTAAGAGAAAAAATGTACAGATGTTTAGTAAAAACTACAATGAAAAGAGAATTAATTAGCTGTTGGGGGCATTCACCGAATGGGATGGGATGATGAGCCAATTGATGCTGGACCAGTAGTGGGAGATTGGTTTCTCTCTATTTTAGGTGTTTTCCTTGCAAAATTGGATATCAGTAACCGAGATCTCTGTTTTAAAGTTGTTGGACACTAAATTAATGGAACTTATCCATGTGTTGTTATACAAATCAATCAGTCAATCTGATTGAATAGAGCTTAGAAACATGATGCAGAGAAGGTTGCACTGCATTATGGAGTGATTAAAAACAGCAAACAATTATTGTAATGATTTTATACTTGAGTTTAAAATGATTCATTTTCAATTGGAAGATGCATTTTGGGACCAAAAAATAAGTTATCGGGTAGACATATAAATTGCTCTCAAAGTGATAGTGTGGCACTATGCCGAAGTAGCGTGACACAGTACCATGCTACAGTGGTTTGTTGGGCAGAAACCTGCAGTTCTTCATTTTATCTGCAAGCTATTTCCTATTTTGGTTTGATAGCAGTGGCACAATTTCATATGGCTTTTTGAGTGGCTCATCTGATCTGTTTTAGTATGTTTTCTCTCAGTTCTTTTCCTAAATGTTTCACTAATTTAATACAGCAATAAGTTAGACTATATGCAACCAATCTTTGTTTCTTCAAAAAGGATGTCTGTGTCATTATTTTTTAATCAAAACTTTAAAATATTTTTTTAAATATTTATTTTAAGCAGAATTGGGTTTCTCTATGTACATATTCATAAGATGGACAATGTTAAATTAATAAAACTCTGACAATTATTTGAAAATGTTAATCTTTAAACATCTAGTTGTCTGTTTTTTTTTCTTCTTTTCTCAATAAATTCACTACTTTTCTCTGCATTTAATCTTTATTGCATATGACTTTTTTGAGAGTAATGTTTCAAGCACATGCTTCTGCTCTATTTCATGGCCTGTGCATTTTAATTATTTGTAAATATGCTCTAATTATGTAGCAATCTATACATATTTTAAGAAAGTGAAATATAATTTTGAATTCAGTATTTTAAAATTTTCTCTCAACAAAAATTGTGGAAAAAAATAGTTAACCTTTATCTTCGAAGATTAAAGTCAAACTGAAAGATTTAATGGCCAAAATGGAGAGGATAATTCATGAACCTGATGTTACAACCAAACATGGTCGGCTCAAGTCGAAGAGAAAATCAAGAAGAGAACCTTCTCTGATGAACGATGATTTAGCGACTTTGGAGGTTTTGGATGAGGTAGTATGCTTAATAATTGAAATTTAAAAGTTTATATAATTCTCTCCATAATAATATTTATATTTTAATTCTATTCTTTTTCTTTTAAAATTTTTTAGTGTTGGTGCAGATTTTTGGTTGTTTATGAAAATAAATGTATGATCAAAACTAATATGAAAATGTTTGAATTGACCACATTCAGTTCCATTGTAAATTTGATTAAATTCATTAAAATAGTGTTTTATCTTTGGATAAACAATGTCTCAAATGCTAATTAGAAGCTAGCATATTCTGCACATAGGTGAATAATTTTCCAATTTTTTTATTTTAGGAAAGCATTGTGAACCACTTATCCACAAGATATAAGGAAGGCCTCATATACACATACATTGGTGACATTTTGCTTGCTGTCAATCCATTCACTCCACTGACCATTTACAATGATGAAGTAAGTTTTATGTGTCAAGATTGACCTTGTTATTAGGAATTAAAGGTCCCTGGCAACATGAAATGTATTTTTTTGGCTATAAAAATTATTTATAATTAACATTCATTTTACTTTTGTGTATTTGCAAATAAATTAAGACAGAAATTATGAAGAATATGCTTTTTATAAATATGAGCTTTGGATTCATCTTGCTTCAGAAAGAATGGATTGCAATGATATAGCCTGGTTTCCATTATTTATTATCTTTCTCATCAATACTGATGCTTCACTTGCTGCAGGTCTCATCACTGCTGGATTCATTAGAATAATTTGAGTTTTAGAGTACTCTAACAGCAATACTCTCACTAATATGTCTTGAGCCAGAAGTTTGGTCTCTCCAGAAAATCTGATTCTCACACATTAGTTTGATTCACTGGTTTACACTAGCTAGTGATGTTTAAATAAAAATTTAATATTGAAAACAATCCAGCATGATTAACCATCTCAATATTATAAAGAAGTGATGGCGGTTCAGCAGATCAGATCACTTTGGTCAATCACAGAGTACTAGGAATTAAACTTGGCAATTAAGATGCCAGATTGTGTTGTAACTTGTCCTTTATTTTCAGACTGGTCAACAACAACAAAAACACCTACTGCTTCATCAGTACATTCTGTGCTAATAAGCTACATTCAAACAGAAATTACTCATTTATATATTCTCAGTTATTCTGTCCCATTGTGTTTTACATTGTTTACCGTATTTCACGCTTTCCCCTGCCATAGCTCTATTATAATTGTTACTAATTGCTATGATCCTATGTTATACATTTTACTATAATTAGTAGTAACAGTATTTTTCTGTTTAGGCAAATCTTTCGTTTTATCTTTTTTTTTTTTATTAAAGATTTTATTAAACAAGTGTGTAAATAGAAAATCTAATTTAAAGATTATTTCTTATGATATGAGTGTAATTAATGCCTGCTTGTATTTCCATTGTTCAGCATTCCAGAAGGTACTGTGATGCTGCAAAAGGGGACAACGAGCCTCATATTTTTGCTATTGCTGACCAAGCTTACCAGTTCATGATGCATAATAAACAGAACCAGGTTAGTGCCCAGCAAAAGCTGAGACAAAGTTTTAAAAGATGCAGTACATCGTAACCTTATTATAAAACACGGTTTAACAGGAATTACAATTTTGAAAGTCTTTTTACTGAAGTCTCATCAGTGTTTTTATTTTTGTTTATGCTCACAAAACATCATAGTTTATGCATTAATTGTTTTATAAATATTCTCGTGGTTCTTAAAAGTAGCAGACTTTACTTTTATGGTTGCTTTCTGAGTTAGATTGAAAATTAAAGAAAAATGCTTCTTTATATCTATCTGTCTTCCTTTTTTTTTTAGTGCATTGTGATCAGTGGAGAGTCTGGAGCAGGGAAGACGGAGAGTGCAAATTACGTAGTGCAGCAGCTAACTCAGCTTGGAAGGGTTAGTCACATTATTGTTCAAAATACCATAGTGCATCACGTAGGAAACGGTTTCCACCTTGTAAATATGCATGCAACAACTTCACTTCTGAAATCGTGAGGTGAACTGTTGCTCTTACGTACAAGGAATAGTCTTTTTTTCATCTTTTCGTGGCTTTATCTAAGGAGAAATAATAAAATGGCCACCAAGCACAACTGTTCTGGAGTTGTAATGAATCAATGTTATTTAAATTAAGATAAACAATCTTTTGTAAACTCATTAGATGCACTGACAAAAAAAAAAAAAAAAAGAGATGGGAGATGTTATACATTTGCAAATAAAACAAGTAAATGCATTTAAAAGCTAATTTGACAGTTGTGAATTTAATGAACCCTCAATCTAGTAAACAAAATATTTACCATTTTTTTCGGTACATTGGATCAGCCTGCCTCGCAAATTGCAACAGGTGCTGTAAAAAACTCCATAGATTTGATCAATATCCCAAGTTTACTTTGTTTTGGTATTAATTGTCTTTTACATCTGAAATTCTAGTCCTAATGATATCTTATAGTTTCTAGTGTAAAACCATATGATCTGTTGTAAATTAATGTAAAAAAATATGTAATCAGGGTTTTTTTGTAGTTACTCAAAAGATGGATCAGGATAATTTAGGTGCAACCTTCTGCTACCTCTGTTACTTCTACAGCAAAACCTTCCTACATTTGGCCAGCAATGTAGTCATCAGTTACCAGTACAACTATGTATTAGTTTAATCTTACAACATTATAGTTAGGGTTACTAATACTGTGTTGGAAAGACTGGATTTGTATAATATGAGTATGGTTAAGGTTAGTACTGTGTCATAAGTATAATGTTAAGGTTATAAACACGAACAGCATGAGTTAAGGTTAAAATTTTTTGTATGTGCCAGACTGAATTAGTTAGATGTTGTCAATTATATTTACTGTAGTATTCAAGTACAACATTAGAGGTAAGACTACAGCAGAGAAAACCTTGTGGTTAAGCTTAGGTTTCAGGCTACGGTAGTAGAATAAATATCATCAAAATCAGGCGGATTTTGACTAAACTGCTATCAGATGGTTAGGGTTAGCGTTTTATACCAGAAAAAAATATGTGCATCATTAAAAAGGAGGGGGAAAGCTTTCTACACTCAAGCCATTTTAATTATTGTATGAAAATAACCACACATTCCTAGAAGTGGAGTCAAATTGTGTTAATTGATGGCATCTGGTTATCAATATTGGTATCTGATTTCTCAGTAGTAATATTGTTAGCCTGGTTTTTGTCTCAAGTCTTTGTAAATATGAGGTGTAGTCAAAAAGTATCCGACCGTTGGCCAAAAAAAACAAGTAATATTAAAAAACTCACCATTTTGATTTAGTGTCCTTCAAAGTATTCGCCTTGGGAGTCTACACACTTCTGTCAGCATTCCTGCCACAGCTGGAAACATTCTGGAAATCACTTTTTGGGATGCTGTAGAGCTGTGCCATCGAATTTTGCTTAATGTCCTCTGTTGACTCAAATCTTCTCCCTTTGAGTGTTTTTTTTAGCTTTGGGAATAGCCAAAAGTCACACAGAGCCAAGTCTCAAGTGGGGAGGAGGAAGCCTGACTGTATTATGTTTGGCTTGATAATGCTTGGAGAGATGTGGGTGAAAGAATGCGAGCGTGCAAATGTTCCAACTTGTACAAATTCACACCACAATCTCAATCTGTGTCCATCTATGACTTCAACTAAATATCTGACTGGCATCACGACAGTCTTCATAGAACTTGACTCAGAATGTGTGCAATCATTTCGTGTACATATAGTCGTTGTTCTGACAGTTGGCTCATGTTAATTGAGTGCCATGGCTGATTCCAACTTCGGCAACAATCTCCTCAATGGTCACACGACAGTCTTCATAGACTATTCCTCGAACCTTTGCAATCATTTGTCGTTTCTGCTAGTCGATGATCTGCCACAACATGGCTCACTGTCCACTGAGGTGCGGACATCTTTGAACCGGTTGTACCACTCCTTTATTTGTGTTTTTCCCATAGCATCATCTCCAAAGGCCTTCTGAATCTTCTTGATAGTCTGGGCTTGCGTATCACCAAGATTTTGGCAAAATTTGATACAGTATCTTTGCTTAATGTGCTCAGTCATCTTGACTCAAAAAGAAAAATCGCACAGCACATTCTTCACGTCTGTACTCAACGCGTCACTGCGGGCGACTGGCGCAACCTACAGACACGAAAATTTCTGCGCATGCTCAGGAAGGGCGCGGCCACCTAATACCCATGCAGATTTTGCTCACGCATTATTATTTTGTTCAAACAAATTCAAGGTAGGATACTTTTTGACTACACCTCATATAAAGAATGTCAGAGTTTAAAGAAAATGATGTAATTATTTCTAAAATAAAAAGGTGATTGTTGACATCACTTTAAAGCTAGTAACAACTCTGTTTCTCTTATCAAACAAACTGGAAATAAAAATTAACCTCTACAATTCTAACACCACATTATTATTAATATTATTATTCTATTGTCTTGATGTTGTTAGATATTTTCTAGATTCCAAAAATTAATTTTAATATAATTCCACTGTTATAAACACCAGTTTGTAAAATAGGTACACTTGCAATAAAGGTAATCCAGATAGCTCAATAGCTGTTGAAACTGATTAATTCCAAAATAACAGGTGTCATTAATTTTTAAAGGCCCAGAACAGAACCTTAGAAGAGAAAATTTTGCAAGTGAACCCACTGATGGAAGCTTTTGGTAATGCAAGGACAATGATCAATGATAACTCCAGTAGATTTGGAAAGTATCTAGAGATGTCGTTTACATATTATGGCAAAGTTGTTGGAGGTGAGTTGTCAGTTTCTTGATTCTATTTCCTGCAAAGAGAAGACAAAGTAACAATGGAAAAACCTGAAAACATGTTTTCATGTACATGTATAAAAACTACGGTTGTAACTCAATATTTCATAAAGCAGTTCCTAATATACATGAAACCAGAGTCGGTGTTATTTAAGTGATGAAGATTTTACATCTCAGATGCAAGTTTAACTGAAGTCACATGTGCTGGAAATAATTTTTGCTTATTCTGTGCATGTATCACATTCAAATTATTGGTTTATATATTTCTTTACTTAAAACTTCAAAACAAAATTTGTTGTTTTTATGAATTAAGTCTGTAACATTCAACAGTAATAACTTTGCATGCAGGTTAGATCTACACTATAAAGACAATATTGCTTCCTTTTGATATTCCTAGATTTTTATTTCTATTAGTGATAAGATAATACACTATCATTACCACAGGCACTATTATTGATACAGATGCAGTAAGCTCTCTATATTGTCATTATTGGATGCTCTGGAGATTGATTTGTTTTGAAATAACTACATTTTTTGTTATCTCCAGATGTAATTTCAGAGATGATAGAATCAAATCTATTTTCCTGTGGATATTTCTTTTTAATGATAACTGGTATCCAAAATCTTCCTCTTACAGTTATGCTTTATCTAGTGATATCAACTTTCTACACAACCTTTTCGTGCAATGACAGTTATGCACAATGTATGCTCACAATCAACTGTGCTGGTTTAATTCCCAGTAGAGTTCCATTTGGGGTCAAGGAAACAGTGTTATTTATTTTCAATTGTTTTGTTTGTTTCTCTCTGTTGTATTCTTTAGAAAGTTTCTAAAGCATTTTTCTGTTAATTTGTTTCAGCAAAAATAACTGAATATCTTCTTGAAAAATCCAGAGTGATTAACCAAGCAAAGTTAGTAAATTTCCTTTATCATTACTCAGCTGATGTTGAAATATTTTTTTTGTTTTTGTTTTGTATTAAAGATGAGCACAAAAAAATCACTTTCTTACATCAATAAGTTAACAAGATTAAAAAATAAATTTTAGTTCCAAATGAATGTTGATATTTTTAAAAAACAAATGAATTTCTAGTTTACTACAATCTGAAAATAAACAATCACTGCTACATTTGTTTTGTCTTTTTTTACCTTTAATTTATAATAAAGGGGAAAGTGCAAATAGCATGTTGAGTGCAGAGTACTTTGTGCAAATATGATAAAAAACAATAACCATAATAAAACCTCTAATAAAATTATTATCCTTTTTCTAACGTGTATGATGAGCCTTTACTAGAAAGCCAGATATAATGATAAAGATTCACTAGAAGCTAAATATTCCAAACACCAAGCATCATCATCAAGCCTTTAGTCACAATGAAAAAGATAAGCCAGCAATTTCTCAAACTTACCTGTAAGACAGGGGGAGATGGGACAAGAGGCAAGCAGTCAGTTTTTCATCGGTAACAGTGGCTCTGATAAGAAAACTAACAGGTGTCTTTCCTCATTTAAATTTTTCTTTACAGTGGAGAGCAGAATTTTCACATCTTCTACTACATACTGGATGGGCTTTCTTCTGAAAATGGTCAAAATTATCATCTGAAAGAGACAAAGACATACAAGTAATGTATTTGTTCGAGTTTTAAATGCAGACTGAAATAGTTTGACTGGCATCTGATGGTCTACAAATCTTTTTCAAGAATAAGAAACAGAAACAGGAATGGAATAGAAAATATATCAGTACTCTATTTTTAAGTAATGCAGTATATCCTTAGAATGCATTATTTGATTATATTTTGTAAAGATATTACAAATTATGAAGTATATTGATAAGATTAGCTTCTGTTTTGATAGACCAACAAGGGAAAAAAAATTGCTTTAGCTTTCTAAAGCATTTCCACAGCTTAACATTAACCCTTCATCGTAATACAAATTAGAGAGCCATCCATATCTGTTTCTGAAGAAGACTAAAACATGGAGTTGATAATTAACATACAGTTTCCAAGATCTTTTGCTGCTGCCATCATCAGAGTTTAGTCATGAGAAAGACTGTTTCTGAGTGCAGTGATGTAAAATTACACTTTCTGTTTTTTTGGATTGTATAAGTTGGTCTTGAATTCATAACCCTTTGGTGACTAATTTTTTTAAATGTAGTCTTTGACCAAAACTTAGCCAATTGCAATGAAGGTTTACACAATATCAGTCAGAAGATATTGACTGTAAAATGTCGCCCTCTCACAGATAAAAAGGATTGTCCATAGTTTTTTTTTTTTATCCTTTAATTATATCATTTTTTCAAAAGATAATGTTTTATGAAAGAAATGCTAAAGTATATTTTTTATGCTGTTCCTAACTATATTTGTTGCAGGTACATCTTGGAGTACACCAGCAAATCTGCTGACATTGCCACATTATCTGTGAACAGAGTAAGGTTCAAGGCCATTCGCCACTGTTTTGAAATTATTGGTTTCACCACTGATGTAAGTAGTACTAAGTTGATAGACTGGAGTTTAGTATATATTTAATGTATTTTTATTTAGTTTTTTTTTTTTTTAGATTTGTCTTTAAAGCTGGAGTATCTGGATGGTGAAAGATTCTCTCTCCAGAAATAAAAGACTAGAAAAGAAAAAGTTCACTTCACATCAATTACAATAGAGAAAACATACTTTTTTACTCCATCACTGTTACTTCAATATTATTATGTTTGTTAATAATTGAGTTTCAGGTATTCCCTTTAGTATAGACACTGGCAGAATGATTATGTAACACATCTTATGATACATCATTCTTTTGACCAGATTACCCGCAGTATTTTTAAGGGTTCAGTCTTGTTTTTTTTTTTCATGTTTTTCTCATCTAAAACTTAGAGTTTTCTCAGAAAAAAAGTTTAACGAAATTAAACTTGCCTGCTGCATTTAAAAAAAATAAAGTTTTACACTGTTGCATACAAATTTTGTTAATTTATTATTTTTTAAAGTCAATAATTATTTTGTGACCCAGTGCTCCTGATATTTTCATCACTTTATCGCACATTTAAGAGAATTATTTTAAATGATTTCCAGTTCATATCTACATCTGTGGCAGAAGGAAAGGGTCAAACCTTAAAAATACTAACTGCTCTCTTTCTCTCTCAAATATATACATATATACTACTCATATTTACTAAGTATCAGATGATTATCAATAAACTATGAATGTTTTATTTAATACTGCTAAAATTCACTTTCAGTTTGTAACTTTAAATCCTTCCTCTCTTTGGGACCCCCACTAGGGAATCAAGATTTGAGATGCATGTCAGTATTGAGTTTAATATAAAACTCAATGTGTTGCAAGCTGATACTTTTGCAATAAAGTGCTCATCACTAAATTGGTCATCTTTTAATGCTGATTGATACAGAATGGCACAATAGTGACAGAGACAACATTCGATGACCAAAGAACTTACCTGGTGGATTGGTATGCTATAGACTGAAGCAACTAAACATCTTGTGACACATAAGCTTAGAATAAGTAAGAACATCATTTCTGTAGTTGGATATGCATCAAAGTTTTGATGCTGCTAGAAGAACATCATTTCTGTAGTTTGATATGCATCAAAGTTTTGATGCTGCTAGAAGACATGGTAGGAGCCATTTTAAGTCAATGGCACAACACCAAAGCTATTTTTTTGGTTTTGCAAGCAATTAACTGTTTCCAAACTGAAACTTAGTTGAAATCTGAACAGGTGTCAATATCTTAACATAAACTGTATGTAATTAGTTTTGGAGCTTGTGTCTGTATACCACTAATCTTGGGCTTTGTAGGGTGTGGTGAGAGTAGGCTGTAGACCATGTAAGGTGGATCAAGAGAGACTTGACTCTTGTACTTTTTATGGATGAGTGTAGATTTTATCTGGATTTTATAGATTGACATGCTAGAGTACAAAGAACACCCTATAGAGGTTTCAAGATGTAAATTTTGCTAAACGTGACAACTGTGAAGGTGGCTTGGTATGAGGAGGAATTATCTAGCATCACAAGATTGACTTTTGTCTTCCAGGAAGGCATCATGACAAATTCAAGATACAGGAATGAGATTCTTTATGTTTATGTCAGGCTATAGGTACTGTTGGAGATAACTTCATTCTCTTGATGACAACACCTATTCACATCATGCTCAGATAGTTGACCAGTATCTGAAGCAAGAGACAGTCATCCATATAGAGTTGCCAGCCAATTCTCCAGACCATAATATGATCAAATATGTTTGGAACATGCTTCAGGCTGCCATTGCAAAATGTCCTGTACAGATACTTGGTGATAATAACCCAGATTACCACTCAAAAGACTTATCAGGAACATGGGATACCAGACATAAACACTGTATCTCTTGATCCTTAGCAATTTTAAGTAATATATACTTTTTGCAATACATTGCCATATTTTAACATGGTTGGAATAGAGTGGTTATAAACAGGTTTGCATTAGTTGTGTCTACCACCACTAGTACTGTTCCTGTGGAAAAAGTTCTTAATTACAGTTCACTTTGTTTGGGGAGGCAACTGAAAGAGTAATATACATTTTATTATAGTCTTTATAAGACGATTATTATTGTCAGAATTTACATTTAACATCGTGAAACAAGGGCCAGATCTGATATGACATCATCTCCACTTAGTGTGCAAATCACTTTATTAAGGAAACCATCATGCATACTATCCAAAAATTTATAACTAGTTTATTTTCTGATCTCAATGAATGCTAAAAGAATTAAATTGATCAGTTATATAAAGATTCTGTGGTGGAATAATCCAAGGGTGAAATTAAGGCAATCTTTGACACAGACCAGTGTATATACTTTTTATATTGGTCAGGGATTTCATTTAGGCTAATATGATGATTATCTTTAACACAAAACACTAACTTATCTTTAACTGTCAAGCCAGAACACCTACTTGTGCTTTTACAAGACCTATCATATCAGGACATTCTTCTGTTAAAATTCAACACAGTTAATCAATTTTATTAATTACACAGCATGAGTACCTGAGTACTATTTGTAGTCAGTCATCTTTGAAGTTCATCTGTAGAGTTCTTTACTCTACCCTAATCTTTCCTGAAAAATTAGTTTTCTTAACTGTAGGGAATGACATCATCTTTCCATTCATTTATAACAGAAAAGACCTTAGCTTAACTTTGGTTAGAAAACACCATTCTTTCTATGAGACTTACTCTTATCAGTATGTCCAAGTGTGTCTACAAGAGCCACAAATAATATCACTAATGGCAAAAAGCACACCTCAGAAATCCACAACCATCATACCTGTTCACCAATGGAAAGATAGTAGATTTTAACTGACTGCCAACTTTTGGGGCAGAATGACATATATTGCAAATATTGATATCACATAGTTTCTTAATAAAGATTTTGCTTACCCAACAATTTTTATCAGTGTCTCTTCCAAAAGTATTGTAGCTAGATAAACCATAACAGCAGTATTTCTCTCACGTCTGTCTATGTACAATGTCATCCATCTATTCTTGCTTCTGGAGAGTACAGCTTTATTTGGTTTCTATAAGCAACCCTTTTCAGTTGTTTAACCATGCTACCTTTAGTAATTATCAGTTCACTCTTTCTTTATTTTGAAAAAGGTAGATTTTTTAAAGCTATTACTCTTTGTTACCACATCAGAATAATAAAAGGAATGATGTCAAGCATACTTCCTTGCACATGTTCTTATGCCCTCATTAGTACTCAATCTAGTGTTCCCCCCTTGATCTGAAATTTGATGGTTTGTTTATACTACAGGGTGCCCACAAAAAAAACCAGGAAATTTGGTACAGTTTATTTAATTGTTGGAAATTTTGGTAGTTATTTAAAATAAAAGCAAAGGATAGAAATTTGGTAGCTTAAAACAGAACAAAAACACAAATGTTAGATGTGATGTTCAAAATGCTTTCCATGGGCAGCTGCACAATGATGTAGACGGTCTAGCCAACTTCCAGTTGCCCTTTGGATAACTTCAAGTGGGGTATTGTTCCAAGCTTCCATCAACACAGGTTTTAAGGATTATATGTCTGTGACCTCTCTCCTCTGTAATTGAAGTTGATGTAACAGTAAACCCCACATGGTAAAATCCATTAGGTTGAGATCTGGACTTAAAATTTCCTGGTTTTTTGTGGGGCACCATGTAGTATACACAGATGTCATACTCATAGACAGCTAATCATTGATACAGACTTTTCTAGACCTGACCACAGACATTCTGATAAACATTCAGTTCATTCAAGCTTACACTGAGATTATTCATGCACATAGCTATCAATGCATAGTACTCACAAATTACTTATAAGTTATCTTAAGTACAGAAAACCAGCATCATGTTTATCTCTGCTGTACCTATAACTTCTCTCCTTGTAACCACTATATTTTTTAAAAACTATATCTGTTGAAAGAAGCACCAGCAAACACAAACAAAGGAAATATCTGATAAGGTAGTAAGTACAAATTCAAAAGAAATATGTGCTAGCAAACAGAGAAAAGCTAGAGGTGTTAGAGAGAAAATAAATAACAGAAAATAGAGATTAGTTCAAGAACTTTTATCAGTTTATTAGTAGTGACTAAGTTAATGAACTGACATCTCAGTAATCCTCTTGCTACCATCACTACAATAATACAAAATTGTATTAAGTTTTTGCAGTAGGTATTTCTATTTTTAGATTTATAATTCACCTGAGACCTGAGCTGATCTGGAACCTACAACCTTTTGGTTGCCAAGATTTCATGTTGTTATGATCAAAATTTTACTTCAGAGCATCTATCCAATTATTTGTTGCTATTTTTTTTTGTGATACTCACACTTTCATAGCAATTAAAATGTGTACTCAGATTTTTTAACCTCAACGCTGAGTGTATTTAATATTTTTGATTTTAAAGCCATCTGGATTTCCCTTTTTTTACTTCAATTTTATAGCCATGCTGCTCATGATCACCTTTGGAGTAATGGCCATGCTATTAATGCTTTCTAGCTGAGCAAACCTAGCTTATCTGTGTTGTTCTATTATGGTTTCAGTTGATCTCTTTGTGTTAGATTTTGATGGGACTTTCTAGATACAAATATATATACACAACACACAAAATAGTGAAACAACTTAACTTTTCATTTGTAACAAGATGGTCTCTAATGGGATACTGGAACTTCAAAGTTCTTTGTTTAACTGTAGATGCATTAGTATCTCAGGTCTCTTTAGTGGAAGAATTTCATACTTTGTTTCCATTTTAACCTTGGTTTTAAAGAAAAAATAATAAATATTTTATATATTATTGTAAAATAAAAGGAGAATGGAGTTATAAAATTATCCTTTGCACTTTTCTTTTTGGTGCTGTTGCTGACTCTTACAAAAAAATCTTAACTCAGTACTAAAGATTACAAAGTTTCTTATTCATGTGATTTCTGTTTTTAATTGCAGGAAGTATCAGCCATCTACTCAATTATTGCAGGCATTCTTCACATTGGCAATATTGATTTTACAGAACAGGAAACTAGCCATGGCATTGTTTCTTGTAAAGTTCCAAATATGAAGCTCATTGACACAGGTACACACACCACACACACTTTCTCTCTCTCTCTCTCTCTCTCTCTCTCTCTCTCCTCTCTCTCTCTCTCTCTCTCTCTCTCTCTCTCTCTCTCTCTCTCTCACATATATTTGAAACCAACTTTAGATTTTAGTCCTAGAAAACATCAGATTGGAAAGAAGATTACATAAGCAATTCAGATTGTTCTGGAGCATGCATGTAGAAAACATCAGTGCCAGAGCCAATATAATCCTGCACAGAATTGCTCTAGTTGTAGGAGAATCCTACAAGAAATATTGCTGATGAAAAGAGACTAAGGTACTCAAGCAAAGCCTATGCAGGTGAGATGATACAAAAATGTGAAACAAAATTACATTACTGGTGAATGCTAAGAAGGCCATCTTCTTGAATGTTTAATATAGAACACTCACAAATCCACTGGCCTAGCAGCTTCTCATTTCTAGCAGCAAGATGATGATAAGTTTTGGCTTGATAATTATATCTATGGTGCTGTTGTTGACTTTAAAAATAAACTTAATTCAGCACTAAAGACTACAGGATTTCTTATCCATTATCTGATTTTTATTTTTAATTGCAGGAAATATCAGTCATCTACTCAATTATTGCAGGCTTTCTTCACATTGGCTATTTTGATTTTACAGAACAGAATTGATTTTATGGTTAGGGTTTTATTCTGATGGGAATTGACTTTTTTTAAAAAAATCAAACTGTTTGGAATATTGAGCAATGTGAAATACACTGTTTTTGTTTCTTTTAAAATTTTTTGATAGTATCTGAGCTATTGGGAGTTGATGCAAAGGAACTTTTGGATGCTTTAACCACAACTGGGATCCTTGCAAGAGGAGAGGTGATCATTCGTAGTAACTCAATCAATGAGGCTCTGGATTCAAGAGATGCAATGGCCAAAGCTTTGTATGGACGTCTGTTCAGCTGGATTGTGAACAAGATTAATGTGCTACTGAAGCCACAGAAAACAGAGGAAGAGTAAGTATATGGATTTCAGAGTATTGTTTTATATAATCCTAGACAATACAGTTTAAATGTGTAGATGTGTGTATTTTAGGTTTTATGGTTACAGAATAATCACAATCAGTGTTAGTAGATTATTTATACCTGTACGATACCCTGTGAAAGTGTTTGCTGCTTAGATACAGATCTCATATAGAGACACCAGCACCTGACACTGGCAGAGAGAGAATTTTGTGATTTTCAAACTGAACAAACAAGGATTCCTTAATAACCCTTTCACACAATAAACTCAAATATCACTAATATACAAATAAAGTGTTTTAAAAAAGGGTTTGTGTGTGACCAAATTGAGCACTTTGTTGAAATTAAGCACCACAACTGAGAAAAGGTGAACACACATCAAATTGTAGAAGCCACTATATAATTTGAAGGAAATGAGAATTGCACTAAAAAGAAAGTGAAATTGATGACTGAGAGATTATTCTCTGATAGAAGGAAGAGAAGATGATGTGAATACTAGAGATGGCTGCATTCACAGTTTCATAGAGGAAAGAAGTGGCTTGCAGAGACTCTGGACTACGGCAATCAATTTGGGCAAAGGCAATTATACAATGCAGACTGCTGAGATGAAGGACACTGAACAAAATCAGGTGAAGTCAATCTAAAGCCAAGAAAGTTTGCAAAGTTAGTGCCTGGGTTTATCTCATGTGACTAACCAGTTATGCAGCTCTGAAGGCAGGATGTATGAGCCTGGAACTTTTAGAAGCTTTCCAATTGAAAACTGATTTTAAAAGACTGTACACACACAAATCTTTAGATGTTGTTTTCTCTATTAGAACTATTACAAATTTCAATGTACTTTGTATAGCTGTATCATTGGAACTATTCAATATGTTTTGCTCAAATTTTGAACAAAAAAGTTAACACATTTAGAAATGTCCATATTTGATTATTTTTTGCTATGTAAAGTTATATCAATAAGTTATTGGTTTTCTCTCTTCCTTTTTCTCATTTCATTGCAGTGGAAATGACCTGTGACATGTGTAGATTTCTGATTAAAAGAGATATAGTTTTAAACATCTTGTTATGGATTTTAAGCTATTAAAATGAGTCAGGGTGAGAGACATGCACAGTAGAACATTTTGATGTAATTCTGTGCAAACTAAATAATATGATTTCTCATGAATGCCTAGATTAAACCCAACTGTCAAGATGTCTGTATTGAGCCACACTGCATGGATTCATATTTTCAATTTTTTTTTTTTAAAAATTTTTTTATAGTGAAGAAAACTTGATCATTGGTCTGCTGGATATTTTTGGATTTGAAAATTTCCAGAAGAATTCCTTTGAACAGCTCTGCATCAACATTGCCAATGAACAGATACAGTATTACTTTAACCAGCACATCTTTGCCTGGGAGCTTGTGAGTCTTACACTAGAGTACATAATGTGAACCTTTAAAATTGACACGCACATATCAAGTCAGGCCATTTTAACTTTGAAATAGTGAAACCACAAATCTTCATGAGCACCTCTTTGGAAACCCTGACTTTAATCAATTTTACCAATTATCTACATGCACCCCTGTTAAAATATAATTTATCTTTAGGAAAGAGTTTTATGATTTCCAATGACCTTTGTAGGTAGTTTCACCTTCAATTACATGATCTTGAGATAATTGGAATATTTTCATTTGCAAGCTGTGAATTGATTTTTTAAAAAAAAAATATTTATTTCACTTGGATAAATCCACAGTTGGTTTCTCTGTGACGATGCTATGACTTTGACCAATATATTCAATTTGGTTTAAACAAGAAACAAAAAAAATGAATAAATAGAGATGTAAACATTTAGACTTTAACGTTGTTCTTAAAACTGGCATTATATTTGAAGATGTTTGGATCATTTATATTTATTGACAGAATTATTTGTTTAAAATATTACTACAGCAAGAATATGAACTCGAAGAAATAGAAGGAACTGACATAAAATTTATTGACAACCGACCTGTGTTGGATATGTTCCTGATGAAACCAATGGGCCTTCTGTCTCTGCTGGATGAAGAGAGCCACTTCCCAAAGGCTACAGATCAAACTCTTACAGGTGAAAAATGGGATGCATATCTGATTTGTTTCTTTTAAGGCTGCAATTAAATAGTATTTGGGTTTTTATTTATGAACAGGTTTCATCTTTTAGAAATGAAAACTCTAACAAAAGTCAATTGTTTTAAGGCTTTCACAGTCCCTCAGCACACTACTGCGATTTTTTTACACGTAAAACTTGTACCATCATAGGTAACAAGTACAATCTTCTTGTTTTTAGTGGAGTAACAGTTGTAAACAGTGTTCTTAGAAAAAGCACATGCATGCTTGCTTAATATCACAGAGTAATTTAGTTTTATTTTAATTCTTAGTTTTTGTTGCTATGTATTTTGTAAAAATAAAAAATTCTGCAAAATCTTGGGGAATTCCAGGAAATGGTATTGGTGGGTAGCATATTAAATAAACGATAAAACCCTCTGTTCAGCTTTTAAGTGTGTATGTTTCTGGTGATATATTTTTTTCAAGTTGCCTATATTTCTGCCTTTGCAATTTATTCTACATAACCAAATGATGATCGGTAACTTAATAATTTCCAAAAATTATTAAAGTTTGTTTGTTTGTTTTCAGACAAATTCCATCAAAATATAAAGTGTCCCAAGTACCTAAGACCAAAGGCAGATAATTTGACATTTGGAATCGAGCACTATGCTGGAAAGGTAAGATGGTAACTATTGCATCTGCATTTAATTTATGATGGACACTGTTGTTTTCTTTATTTTTTTATAAAACATTATTGCAGTACTGAAAAACCTAACAAGTTTTTTTAAAAATCTTATTGCTAATAGGTAGAATATGACGTGACAGGATTTCTGGAAAAAAACAGAGACAGACTGCCAGTGGAGGTGGTGAACTTGTTGAGAATGTCAGAGAAAACTGTGGTTAGGTCACTATTCCAGACACCTCTAACTAAAACAGGTTTGTTAACTACTCACTCATTGGCTATAATTCTTCAATCTCAATTTATTTGTAGTCTTTTTACTAAATAAAGTTTGACTTTGTCTAAACTAATATTTAATCTCAAATAATTTAGGTGCCTAGAGAATGGTAACTTTTTAAAAGAAAAAAAAAAACTCTTAAGTTTATTAAAGACAGCCACTGAATTCATTAGCAGCAAAAGTGATATCACTTGTGAAGCTTAACTTTGGATAGTGATGTTGTGCTAACATAATAGTGTTTTCCTCACTGCAAATGGATAATATAATTTTTGGTTGGTTTTCATGAAAACTGATGAAGGTAGTTGCTCATTAGTACAGATAAAATAGATTTTGTAGAAGTGAAGAGACTGTAGGAATGGAATGATAGCAAATATTAAAAACACAGACCTTCATTAGAACTGCTTGGTGTTGTCTTGTTTAGGAAATCTGGCCAGCTTGGGATCTTCACGGACATCTAGCACACGCTCAAGTGCCCTTGGTTCTCCCGCAGGTGGCACTATTAATGCGATGAGTTACAGCCAATTGCAAGCTCACAATGTAGGGCTTGGTGGAGGAAGGGTAAGATATTGTCACTTTTTTTTTTTTTTTTTTACTTTTAATTAATTAAAACTTCATAACCAATTTTGCAGTTAATTTGAGTTTCATTAATTTATGACCATTGTGAAACATTGTCATGTGCTCTTTCTGTTACATCCTCACATTTATTACTTTTTACATAGATTTTTTTTTTTTTTGACTTAAGAATGTACAGAGAAATAAAATTGCCTGGATTAGATCAGTGCATAATGCACATCTATCTTGTGAGCGGCATCAGGAATCAAACACTGTTCTATGGTGTGGTAGCATCTTGCCGGTCACTTTCCCTCTTTCTCTAGGCTCACTGATTCTTTTAACAGTTCAATCAGGAAATATCTTCACTTCAACTATATCTCACTGCTGGAGGTCAGAAGTGTTTGATCTGACAACCAGGAAGGGATTTCATTGAGACAATAGCAGCAGAAAGCTTTGACAGTACCTACTAAAACCGTCATGTCTTTAAAACACTCTATTTTAATATCATGCAGTTGAAACTAATGATGTAAAATATAATACCTGGACAAAACATTCTATTGGAGACATGCTGTAAATAGTAAAGAAAAGTAATCTTAGTCACAGTAATTACACTTTGAGAGAAGGAAAGGTGAGTTCCCTACCACCAAAATATTATAATTTAAAGGAGATTAATGGGAACTTTAAAAAAATGTAATGCATAACAAGAGTTTTGCTGAAATTGTGTTCACCTACATTATTATTATTATTATTATTATTATTATTATTTAATGCAATGACTTTGCTTTGGTTTATTATATTTCTTTTATTCTTCTGTCTAACTCAACTGGCTATTTTAAACTTGCATAATTTTATTTGTATATAATTGTTTAATGCTTTATAACAGAGGCAAAAATGAACTTATTTGTAATTGTGTAAACTTTTTCTTTATAGTCCTTGTTTGTTTTTTTTCATTATCTTATAAGTGTTCTGGTATAATGTAATTTGGTTCCAGATTTTTATAATTTGCATGAAAGCCAAAACTAAAACTATTGTCATTTTTGTGTGTGCACGTATTGCTTGCTGTATGTTTTTATGTAGTTTTCCTGTATGTTTCAGATATACAATTTGTTTGTAAGTATATAAACACACATTATAATAGTGTAACAAATAAAAGTCTAGAATTTCTAGCTGCCTTAGTGTAAAGCCTTACAACATCAGCTTTAAGCCTTTTCTATCAAACACCGGAGTGCCATCATATTCTGTGATGCAATCGCTCATTTCTACAGGTGGCTTTCACTTTCACTTTTCCCCTGCTTGGTGCTTGTGATTTTAATTTTTTAGCACTTGCTCTGGTGTCTTCTGTATGGTGAGTCAGAATAACATCTGTAGTACGTTAAACATTTTTTTGTCCAAAATACACATCTGATAATTACTCCTCCATACAGGATTTAGCAACTGCACACCTGGCTTATTTTCCTCCTAACCTTTGCAGCCAGTCAACTGTACAGTAGATTGTGAGGTGATGCCGCTATTAGTCTGTGCATTATTCATGACGGAAGGATAATGACATTTAAAAGTATTTAAAATAACATTCATTTACTTCAAAATATCGACTTAGTCTCCAACGAGCTTTGATCGCATCACCTCCAACACAACACTGCTATACAGAGATCACTTTCTGTGTTTGCCACAGAGCTGCTGCTTTCTTGTTTTTCTCTATACTACAGCAAATAAATAATCCTTCCTGTACTTTAATCAAAAAGATTCCTTCATATCAACCTTAGATGTAGCTACTCCACTCGTCACTGATTTCCTGTAAGACACGTACAGATCTGATCGTTGCTGATATAACGCTGGGTACATCACTGGAATTATTCATTCTACAAAGGTGCAGCACTTTCATGGCCACCTGTTGGGGATCCCACAACTTACCTTTATTAGCCCATAGCACTTTATGCAGGGAACATTATTTCATTTGTTTTATCAGACGTTAGAATTCTTAATTTCTCCAAATCAAATTATGTTCTTAAAATTGTTTTTTTTTATTATTCATTTTATGTATTGCATGCATTGTTTTCCTACTTTTCATTCATTCAGTTATGCTTCGCTTTTTTGTTTGTTTTTTCCGTCTCAGATTAGAAATTATTACAGGTGTTCTCTAAATCCATTTCTAAAGCAAAGATCACATATCCCTACTAATCTGTATAATCGTGCGAAGGGTCACGCATCTTTTTCCGTCTCCCCCCCCGTTTCTTATTAAGACCAGAGAGACCACATGGTGCTGGGAAGTCACACCTTATTAGAAGAGTAGAACCAAGACCGGTTTGTAAAGTCTTTGACAGGTTTCATTTTTCAACCGCCTAAGACAAAACCAAAAAAAAAAAAAAAAAATGAATTGTATCACAAAACAATGTGTTTAGATTTTAAAGTGGATGCTGCAGTTAATACTTAAATTATGCATGGCTGCCATTTCCTGTAATATCCTATTCACCAATGTCTTGAACACTTTCCCTGATTGGGGTGCGGTGGGGTGGGAATGTTGGTTGCTGCTGCTTGAAAATTCTTCAACAGCTTCAGTGTACCTGGTCTATCGTTAACCGGACCCGGTTCTTTGAACTTCATCCGACTTCCAACGTAGTTGTTGGATCCTTCTTGTTGTCAGGGGTCCTAAACTTCTGTTTCTTTGCAGTAAGTAACCGACAGCTCATTAAGCCACAAGATGCTGCTGTTAACCCTTCCTTGACCATTGCAGTTCCTCAACAGCCTGAACAACAAAGCAAAAATCAATAAGATCTTTTTAGCATATGACTTTGTTATACAATTTATATTTTTGTTCTATCTTGTATAGTTGAACAGGAATTAAACATTGAAACTTCTCAAAGACTGTGTGTGCGGATATTTTAATAAGCTTTATTAAATTATAAAATGGTGTTGTTGGTATGGATGCATTTTTAGTTTTAATGTAATAACATTGTACGCTTTTTGATCTGCATTATTATTATTAACCAAGCACCTGGTCATTTCTATAACATTTCACTCATTGTGACTTTTTTTTTCTTTTTTGCATGATAGTGAAAAAGATTAAAAGTTCTAAAAAAAAAAGAGAGAGAGAGAGAGAAGCTTAAATCTCATATTTAAACCTAGTATATCGTATGTACCAAAATGGAATGGAATTTAAAAGCTGATATAATAGAGAAATTTTCCACCTCCCACTGGGTATATTACCCACTATTACCCACACAGGCCCTTGCTCAGAAACAAGCCAGCAAGTTTATCATCTCTTCTGGACTGTTTTTTTTTTTTTTTTTAAATTTAAATTATTGTGCAGTTTAAAGATGTAATAGCAATATTTTTGCAGCTTTAATTAAGAAACCATCCCCCCCACCACCACCTTTGTTTTTCTTTTCAGGTACACGCACTGACTTTTAACGTCTTCCCAGAATGTTTGTTGCAGGGTTTGAGATAGCGAAAACCAAGCAAACGTTCTCATTTTTTTAAAACCCACACTGTGCTGTAACTGCGGCAAAATGTAGTTTGGTCCGGTAATTAAATTAGAAACACCTGGTTAGTTAACCCCCTGAGCTCCACACCCCCTCCTCTCCCTGTCACTTAGTGCCTGGACACAGCTTTACCGTTTTTTTCTTTGTGCAGACACGATTAGATAATATCAAAAGGTTTAATTAACAATTATTTGCTTTCCATGATAAAAACGGTTCTTGTCAAATTAAAATATAATGTAATAATAAATTCAATTTTTTTAAATAATGAAAAGGATATTTGTTAATATAATGAAAATATATGCATTAATGGAACCTTTGTTTGTTAAACATTGTAAACGTTTTTAGAAGAAATTCCACCAACATTTGGGATATTTAACTTTTTATAATTTCATAATCAGTTAGCAAACCACACCGATTTCATGCTAAATCAATTAATGCAAATGTATTTTTACTGAATATCAGATTAGAATTGAAGAATTGTATTTCAATTTAAACATGGATAACCTTATTTCAGTGTATAGTTTATATTCTAATTTTTAACCTGCATGAAGCTTCTCTAGTAGATTTTTTCTTTGATTTATGCATACAAAGAATACAAATATTCAGTCAAAGTTTCTTTAGAAAAACCAAGAAATTATTAAAATTATTATATTCATTTTCAACAATTTTTATCTAGTTTATCACCTGTAATTATTACTAATATGTTGTTTTATATATATATATATATAGAAGACCATTATTAATTTTTGTGTGTCATTGAACTTTAATATGTATAGGATACTGTGTTTTTAGTGAGATTTTTTTTCATGTACAGGTTAATTTCTTCTTCAGTTTATACACATTTCAAATTGCAGAAAGAAAATATTAAATAATAATGTTTAATTAAAAGGTAATAGCTTTTTTGAGGAAGTACAATAGTGGTCTTTACTGGAGGTTTTGGCTGATTTTAGAATTTTCTTCTTATTTCAGTTGGGATCTGGTTCAGCCAGTATGACACGTATTCAGCAGACTGTTTCAACATACTTTCGCTTTTCTTTGATGGATCTATTATCCAAGATGGTGGCTGGCACACCCCATTTTATCAGGTGAAAAACATTTCATTTCACTCCTTTATTAAAAGTATTTATCAACTTTAGGAAGAAAGTTGCAATGAGATCTATTTCTCATTAGTAACTTAACAGGAAGTAGATAATGACAACAACATGATGTGCCAAGCACTAGTCTTATCCACCTATTTGTTGTTGTTTTTTTTAGATATTCTGTAAATATTAGGTCAAAAAACACTGCTAAGGTGTAGAGTATTATAACCTTACTCATTTTCTGCAGAGATTAGTGGAATTAAGGAAGGGTCCTATCTAGTTTCTTTGTTATCAACTAGATAATTATAAACACAATAGCTAATAAACTTATGGAAACCGTATCTCTTTAATACTATAATTTTAAACAAAGTGAAAGTGTTGGAAGATATTTAATGAGTATTATGAATTAGACATTCTTGTTTTCATTTGAGAGTAGTAAAGTATCTTTTTGCTTATGGTGTTAACCTTTTACATTATAATTCATTTACTTCATTCTGTGTATTAAAATTTTTTTTAAGGCTCCATATAAAAAATTCTTCTGCTATATTATATTTCTTTATTTATTCTTGTTATTGTGATTTTTTGTATTTTAAAAATTTATCAGGTGTATCAAACCTAACAATGACAAAATTCCTGGCAACTTTGAACCAGAATTGGTTACCACCCAGCTAAGATACACAGGAGTTTTGGAAACTACAAGAATCCGCAGACAGGGCTACTCACATCGAATTCTCTTCAGTGATTTTATAAAGAGGTAACATGAGTAAATTTTCTTTTTCTGCATTTTGGAAATGAAAAACCATCACTCTAATTTTTAAATGTGAAATAAGGAAAAACAAGTTATTCTGACAGTAAGAATAGCTTTTCACTTCAAGTTTTGTGTGTGTCTTCATATGTCATTACTTGGTCTAAACTGTCTTATTTTATGAAAATGCCAAATCCAACATTATAATGCATGAATTTTATGCTGAGATAGAAAACAACAATTTAAACCCATTCATCCCATTATCTCCAGAGTAACTTCTACTGCCAGTATCTGTATAGTAGACTAGACCCCTACATTCACTGTAGATTTGCAGTCTTTTTGCCGCTTTTCCTACTGTTAAATTTCATATTTCATGTATGGTTGTTGTTCTCAGGGCTTGGAAATGAGTGTATCCAACCTGCTTCAAAGCCTTCAGAACTCCCTCACTTTGCCAGGGTTGTTGCACAAATATATAGTTTAATTAAGCATCAAAATATAAGTTGTAATAACTTTGGCACCATTGTCTACACGGTTTGACAAGCCAAATCTCTAGATATGGGCTCTACTAAACACAGGTTGCTTGTTTTCTCTAGAAGAAAATATTTTGCTTTAGGTTAGTTGTTTTTCATGGACAAAGGCAAGACTGTACCGTGTTCCTTTAATGGCAGTTTCACACATGAATTGTCCTTAGTAGTGATAACTTTGTTTAGCAAATAACAATTAGGTAAGGAATCTATGGCTTATGCAAGATCTTGCAAGGAAAAGAAATGGTTATCAGTAAAATTCTTAAATTGATTATTATTATCACTATTAATTATGTTTACTGGTGATTTATTCTACTCATTAACAATTATGTTACTAAAAACATATTTTTTCTGACATCTAACTGCACTGAAACCTTAGTTAACTTATATCCCATGCAGTGGGTGGGCTTGGAAGTACAATAAAAAAAGTTGTTAGCAAGATGGAGTAGAGATGATGTCGCTCTATGAACATCAGTGTGAAAGCTTCATTTTTATGTAACTTGTATTATTGATTTATTAGACATCAAGCCAGCAGATTGTCTCCGGACATCATTTTTAGTTTGGCTGTTCACATAAAAAAATCTGAATTGACTCATGTTCTCACCCACTGTCTCTGTTTGCTTTCTGAACTGTTTTTTTTCAAATTATATTCCTTTTAGAATAACATTATTTTTAGGGATAATAGTTTACTACAAAATCAAGGAAAACTTGTTTACTATTTGAAAAAAACAAACAAGCAGATTTTTAAATTAAATAAGACAATGACATCAAATTGTGTTGTTATATCAATATAAAATATCTACCTTCCTACATCATAGTTGTGCCCTTCCAGATGGTCAGCTGATAGTAATCAGCTGCTAAACTGAACAATTCATTTTTTTTTTTTTTTACAGGTATTCCATGATTGAATTTGGATGGACAGTAAAAAGTCAAACCAGCAACAGAGAGAGCTGTAGGGAACTTCTTGAAAAATTAGGGATATGTAACTGGGCTCTAGGCAAATCTAAGGTGAGATGATGGTTCTTAAAAAAAAATCTATTAATGTATAATGACAATCACTAACTAATCACTGAAAAGATTGTTATAACTGTTTAATATTTAAAAACAGAAGGTATTTCCAAATGTACGTATGTTCTATTCCCCTGGTGTATATTTGCTATTTACTGTACATATTACTTGTGGGCTCAATCTTAGGGGGCTGTACACTTCAAAATGGAGAAAAATTAAGTATATGCTTTTAATTTGTTACATTTTATTTTATTTAATGATTTTTTTTTTTAAGTAGCATGTATCTGAATCTTATTTTCCCTATAAGAACATTAGATTCCCTGTAAATGCTATTTCTTGTTATTATTATGTAATATTCCCTCATAATAATCATTTTATACATACAATATTCATAGTTCTGTAGTCACAACATAATGAAATTTAATGAAAAGGGCATAATTAGCTAAAATAATTATTTTTATTCTATATTATATAATTATTAATTATTATTATATATATATTAATATATACTATATATGGTTATTTGTTTCTGTTAATTTAGTATCAAGTTTTGTAACTCTTATTGAATTATCTCAAATATGCATTCTCAACATTTAATGTACCCACTTAAAAAACAACAACATATTTTGCAAATTTGAATTAAACTCCAAAAAGAGTTTCTATCTAGTAACCTGTAGTACTTTGATCATCTAATCTTTAAACAACTTTAATGAGTCAAATTCTGTTGGCAGCCATGTCTTGTAGGCTTGGACAATTTGATATTGCTGGGAATAAAATGGAATAAAATGCTTTGAAAATTTTCAGAGCAGACCATTAATAGGTTTTCTTTAATCTAAAGGTTGGTTTTAACCTTATTTACATTTTGGTATAGGTTTTCTTGAAGTATTATCATATTGAAGAACTTGCTAGAAGATTTGAAGAACTAAACAGGAAGGTGATCCTGATCCAGTCAGTTGTACGGATGTGGTTGATGCGTAACAGATTCTACAAACTCAAGTGGGCCCGAGAAAAGAGTGCAGTCATGATTCAAAAAGGTAAACCAGTCTTGGTTAGCTGTACACTTTTAGTGTGTCATGTTAAATGCGGACTGCAGGTTGACAAGGCTTTTCCTGACCTATAAATTCTAATTGTTTTGCTAACTGGCAACCTTTACTGTGAGTTACTCCTCTTGGTTCACTAATGTTCAGCCAATGGCATTACCATGAATAGCCAACCTACTTTCTAGATATGGTATTTCTCCAAATTAGCTTGCTACAGCATTAGTAGATGAAGTTCTCAAAGTTATTGGGAGAAATCTTACAAAATTCATCTTTTAAATTGATGTATTGAAATATCTATCAAGCATCTGTAATGGGAATAGCCTCAAGGAAAACTTAGGCTTTATACAACTTATAACTGAACATGATGAGATAGCATGTAAGTAATATGGTGCCTGAGAGGAAATGAAAGTCAGAATGAGGCTTGATGCTGAATTTATTATCCTCTAGTGAAGAGTCAACACAATGAAAGGAAAATTAACTCTAAAGAGTCGTTATAGCAACTGTATGCAAATAAGTGATATGATAATCAGTTCACAAAATGTTATTACATTCTTCCCTGCTTGAGAAAAAGAAACAAGGACGCATGTTCAGGAACCCTACTAGTGTATCTGCCTTAATACAACGAGTCCATTGTATGACCAGAGAGAGTTCATCGAGTTTCACAGTCTATTCGCCAAAGCATTTAGTAGTGTGGCACTCATGTAGATATACAGAGAGGGACATAATTTGCAGGAAGGAACCTGTAGCTCAGCATCCATGACCTCCAGGGCAACAGCTGTGAAATGTCCATGTTGGCATTGACTGGTTCTAGAGGATCAGCCATCATCTGGCAGCCACTGGAGGACATGGCATAAGAGTGAAACCATTGATTTTGCAACTTTGGGGTATCTCACATGGGCATAAGACAGGTTGGCATCTATAAGCTCAACCTCATCAACCAACGGTTCTCCCTGATTAGCTTGAGCAAAGTGTCGTAGCAATATGAGTCCAGGTGTAGTAAGTCATGAAAGAAAAGATTTACCACATATAGATTTCTGTGGGAATCTAAAGAAACGTTCATGTGGCGTTTCATTTGTAGAGGTCAGTAATAGAATCCTGATGGAATGCAGAGCATCAACGAGGATGGTTTCTCAGTAAGACTCTTCTAGGCCTCATGCTCTCAGTGCAAGTTTAATAGTTCTTCATATTATGCTGTTATAATGTTTGCACTGTGCATTTCCTTGTGGGTGGTAGGGTGTTGTCCTACTGTAGGTGATGCCTTTTTCAAGAAGGTAAGATTGAAGTTCTCTAGAAATGAAAAAGGCTTCCTGATCTGAATGTATATAGCATGGCATCCTGAAAAGGACGAAAAGCTGGCTCAACCAACTAATCACAGTATGACTGGACATGTTACGACAAAGAAACGCGAATGTAAACCTCAAATATTTGTCAATACTGTCAGCATAAAACGATTGTTATTATCAGATTTAACTGGCCCATTAAAGTCAATACTCAACCTTTCGAAGAGATGTGTGGTTTTGATGATTGTCCCTTCCTCAGGCTTGAAGAATTGTGGATTTAACTCTGTGCAAGTTTGGCAGTTAGCACAGGTTTGCTTCTAGTTCAATTCTCCACATCTGAATTTTGTCATTCTTAATCTTGCCTCTTTCCTGATTGTCAGACATAAAAGCTACAGACCTTTGATCTGTCATAAGAGTGAAATGATGTCCTTGAAGATAGTGGGACCACTTTCTTTCAGCTTCTATTATTTCTGCAGCCTCTTTCTCAACTGGAGAATGGAAAACTTCACTGCCAGAAAATGATTGAGGCATCAACAAGATGATGACATTGACTAATAATTGCTGCAATCACTAAGTCTGTAGCATCAGACTCCACTGTGAAAGGCACCCTTTCATTCACGCTGCCAAGGGAAGTAGATTAAATGCTGCAAAAGCTTCGGCAGACAAATGAAACTGCTTTGTATGGACAGGTGGTCTTGTTTCATCTGAAAAATTCAGAATCCATTTTAAGTAATATGAGAACATAACCATAGTGCGGCGGAGAGTGCGCAGAGTAGTCTGGGAGCAGGGAACTTGCGAAGTGGCCGTAATCACTCAGCATCTAGTTTTGTTATTCTGTTGCTGATGGTATAGCCAAGGAAACTGGTTGATCATACTGATACAACAAACTCGAACTTGTTAAATGCTATATTTAGTTTTAGGTCAACATAAAAAAAATCTCCTAAAGTTTTCATTGTGCTTCCCCTTTGGTTGTCGACCGGCAATGGTGTTATTGTCTAAGTAGGCAAAGGTGTCTTTTAATTTGTTGACATCAATTACCTTACCAATTACATGTTTGTACATGGCATCGCTGTTAGTGACACTGAAAGGTAGGTGACAAAATTGATACAGCTTACCATTTGCTTCAAATGCTGTGTATGGATGGTCAGTTTCTTTCACTGGGATCTGGTGGTAAGCTGACTGCAGATCTAAAGTACTAAACACTCAGTATTGAGAAAGATTATTTATTTGCTCAACAATTCTTGGGAGTGGGTATGTGTTGAGGTGCACACACTGACTAATGGTTCATGAGCTCGTCATGGTGAGAAGCTTGATTCTTTAACTCCTTCAGGAGGCTTTTTGACCTCCTGTTTGATAAAGAGCTTATCAGGTATGCTGTACTGTCTAGATTTTGTAGCGATGGGTTGGCAGTCTTTATCAAGGCTTACAAATACAGATGGCAGTTCTGCTATAGCTGGAGGACAGGCAGATTGTTTAACTCCAGCTCTTTTCTACTGCCACCGAACCAAATAGTCACATTTTATGTTGGCCCATAAAATCTTACCCTAAGATCACGTTGGAGCATAATTCCCATATTACACCTAGCAGGATAAGCGTGTACTTATTGCTTTGCATACTGGCGTTAATTGTGCAAATACTAAGAACTTTGGTAGAGAGAGCAGAAAGGCCATCAATATATTCTTATTTGAAGCTTGTTAGCAATAGTAAACTGTTCATTAATGAAGTTATTAGGGCTACCAGAATTGAGGAGTGCTAAAGTGTCATGACTGTTTACCAGAACAGAAGTAGTGGCCTGGGAGAGACAACTTGGGCTGCCAGCTGTAATGGAAGCCAATGTTGGTCAATGCATGGAAGCCGGAGTGCCACCACATTTGGGAGATTAACATACTTTAATAAAGTGTCCTTTCTGGGCACACTTATTATACTTGCTGTTCTTAGCTGGAAAATTTGAACAAGGGCGGAAGGGACTCCCACAAAGGTAGCATTTCTTCTGACTGGTCCTTTTCTTATGGCAGCAGCCAAGGATAGTGCCGCCTCACCGTCTTCTTCAATCTTAGGTTTTTGTCTCATTTAGTACCTTGACGGGATCACCTGGTGTGACCGAAGCAACATGCTGCCGCGTATAAGACTCTGAGTTATTCCGAGCCAGATTGAGGGCTGATGTTTGCATGTAAGCAGTCTGTAGGTCTGGAGAAGAATTCTCTAGGCGACGTTGACAAATCATGCTTGACGAGAGACCACTAATGAACAATTCTCGGATAGACTCCTTGTGGTACTTTTCTGCAGTTACAACTTGAAATTTGTAGTCCTTTGAAACTAAATGCAATGCTTGCAGGAATTCATCAGTTGTTTCACCAGAATGTTGACAATGAGTTTCTAAAATGATGCCATGTGAAAATATTTTTTTTAGTTTTAATATAGAGACCATCAAGCATAGTCTTTGCAACATTCTCTCTCTCTCTCTCTCTCTCTCTCTCTCTCTCTCTCTCTCTCTCTCTATATCTATATATATATATATATATAATATATATATAAGTATGTAAATCAACATATGGCTGAGTAACACTACTAACCAAGTAAGCTGTTTTCCAGTTATCGGTATAACTATGGTTATGCTGATTTAGTGTGAATGGTAAATTAGATATTAGACAAGTTGTGTTTTAATTTTACCTATCAGATTACGAGATCAATTTTCCTATCAACTTTAAGAATTTTAACAAATAAAAAGTGCACTGCATGAAGTGTTTCCATGACAGAAAAGATTTTTGTTGTTGATAGTTTCACAATATACCGATAGAGAAGAATCAGTAAAATCAATGTGCACGGCACCATGTGATATGTTAATTAAAATATCCACAGGTGTGTCATCAAGATCTATGCATAAAGATTGCATACTTTTGTGTTATGTACTTTGGCTACAGTTCATATTATGAACGAGACACTGCATTTGCTACCTTGCTGTTTCTAATAAAGTTTAACATCCTGGTTTTATACTCTGTTTTTGGCATTTATTTTGTGAGAACATAATTTGACCCAAACAAATGTTTTCATTATATCTAAGATAGTATTGAGTTTTATAACAAAACATCACCTTATGAATATTTGTACATATTTCTTTTTAAGTAGACTTTTTATTTCAGTTTTCAGAGGTCATATGAAAAGAAAAAGTTACAGAAGTGCCATTGAACTCAGAAAAGCAGCTGTTGTACTGATTCAGAAGTGTGAGCACCTTGATTATAAATTTTGATGATGCTGCAATAGTTAAGTAAAAGCTCTTTTAGTTTAGATTTTAGATTATTCTAAACTAAATATGAAAATAAAAATTATTCACCTGTATATTTTCCACTTAAGTCAAAACCAATATTAAATAAGATCTTTCTCTTTGTAGACTGTGGACATAACCTGTTTAATGTACTTATGGTTTAAATTATGGAAAACATGAAATTTTGTTTTAACAAAATTAAAAAAGTTATACACTAAAAAATGCACTTGCAAAAAAGACAAAAAAAAGTTTTACATTTTTCCCCCTTCTTCATTTTATGTGACATTTTAAGTAAAGCAAATTGCAGGTCATCAGTAGTCTAAATCAGTGACATAAGGTTTGCTTTCCTGTTATCTTTAAATCCATGGCAGAAGTGAATGAGTAATATCATTATCTTTCACACCTCTATAATAAGGTGTGTCATCTACATCAGCATAAGACTATACACTTCAGAACTGTTGATCCAACTAGCCACAGCAGGACAGGACTGAAGAGTCAGCAGGGATCATTTGAATGCTTATGCTTTGCCTGGAAATGAATGGATGCATCCATGGATACAAGGACCCAGATTCCAAACTTTGTCTTTACATATTGGTAGCTTAACATCACAAGATTATTGCACCTGAATAAGGTTTTGACTTTGATTTTAATTATAAGAAATTTCAGCATTAAATTACTCATAGTGATCATTTATTATCTTATTGATAACTAAATGTTGGCTTCTCAATAACAGCTTAACTCTTAGCCCACCGATGTCCATGTCTTTAAAACTTACTGCTAAGATTTCTTTGTAAAGACGCACAGTTATTTACACATTGGTGTTTCTTCAACAAGATAATCAGGAATACTGAAATTTCTTTAGTCAGTTGTCATCTTTTTTTTCAGTTGTCAGAGGTTTCATTGCTCGAAAGAGGATAAAACCAATGATTAAGGAACGTCGAGTGGCTGTGATAAAACTTCAGGCCAATTTCAGGGGATACCAGCAAAGAAAGAAAATGAAAAAGAGAAGGAAGACTAAAGAAGAATTTAGTGCAACTGTTATCCAAAGAGGTTAGTGATTAATTGAGTTTTATAAAGGTTTATATGTAAATTTGTACTATTTTGGATCAGTATTGATTTGTACATATTATTACCTATAATCTTGTAGTTGTTGACAACGTTCACTACTCTTATACAACTTCCTGTCATAATAATTTGAGTATCCCTTAACCATCATCAAATTTCTATAAACTACTGAGGTAATCAGGCTAATTTTTTTAAAGATTGTAATGTCAAAAGCACATTGTAGCTCAGATATCAGGTGCTGTGCTCAATTAAATGTCCGTTTTGGGGCTGGTCAGTCCTCACATTGTATTGCTGCCAATTTTTTTGGCCTGTTGGTGTTGTGCTTGGAATAATTCATTTTTAAAGGTGTAATCATTGCACAAAAAAATGTCCTGGACATCTTGCCACTATGAGTGCACCCACAGAACAGGCTTTTCTTTCAAATTCATGCAACTGCTAACAATTCCTTCCAGCTAATTTAGTGTCAGCATAGCCAAGACAAGTTGCTGTGTAATGATTCTGGTATAGACTTGAATATACTGGATGGGTTTGCTCAACAGAAACCATTCGTATCTGAGTGAATAGAGATCATTGCCTTACCTGACACAACATGCCATAGTGGAAGATCTCTTGCACATTAAAAGTTTGTAGTCTTTACAGACAACAGTCACTAATGGACACCTTCTGGACACATGCTGGCATAGAGAAAAGTTGTGAGGCTTTTGACCCATTCTGTTTATAACCATTTGTCAGTCATGGCGGCAGATTTGGAGTGGTGTTGTGCGAAGACATTTGGTATGGAGGTAAAACGGATTTTGATTCAATGGTGGATGTATAAACTCCAACTTTTGCATATCTGTTTTTCAGAATACGCCTTTGCCTTTATTTGGTAATTTAATTCTTGCTTTTCCTGGTTACACAGAGCTTCGGTATGAACACCTGAGTGAGCATTTTGATAGGACCAAAATGAGCAAGTCCAACTTTATAACAGCAATTGAAGAAATATCCAGGGAAAATCTGGATTAAGTCACATTGCTAGATATTCAAGTAGATTCTGCATCTAGCCATCTATCAGTTCTACATTACAAGAGGTGCACCTACAGTGTATTGAAACAGACATTTTAAAGATATATTGTTATAAAATTTGACACTTTTTTTTGGATTTATTTAATTTAATTTAGTTTATTTTCTGTATACTTGCTTCAAGAGTTTATTAAGATTTATTTTAATTTTAACTGAAAATATTAGATTAATTGTTTTTGTCTCTGATTTTTTTCAAATGTGCATGGACATGTGTAGTATCGTAAATTCTTTTAGCTAGAAAATCCAGTTTCTACAGAATAAAAGGAAGTTTATAATGACAGCTTTCAGACAGTACCGTGTCATGAGAGCAGCAAAAGACCTGAGAAAGGCCAGGAAAGATGAGGATGTGAAGGCAGCCATTATCATTCAGACATATTTCCGGATGTGGCGTTGCAAGACTTTCTACCAGCAACTTCTTTTCTACAAAGCACAGAAGGAATTACAGCTGATATATTTTGGTCAACAAGTTAGTAATCATTGTTGTGAATAACTATGATTTATCTGCTTTAGTTAGCTTCTTTATTTTATAGTCATTTGTTGGTTGATTATACTTCTAAAACAACTTTACACTGATGTAGAACCCTGACTCTTTTTGGTCATGTATACACTGATGCATAATATGTATCTGATGTATAACAGTGTCTGTTAAGTGTATACTGACCTATAATGGATATCTGGTGAATAACAACAGTGACTGTTTCTTACATAAGGGTACAATGATGTATAATCCATTACAAGATTGATAAAAGCTATGAAAAAGATAATTTAAATTCTAATTGTTGTTCACTTAAAGTTTCATTTATTTATATTTTAAATATTACATTTTCACATTATTAGAAAGGAATAAGTTTTCAGAAAATTGGTATTAAAAGGCTTGTTGTTAAATTTCTATATTTCTATTGATGCTGAATGTTTTTCTTGGGTTGTTGGTGCCAGAGCCAGTAATTGCATTACCATGATAAAAACAACACATAGTTTTCATATTTTTATGTTGATACTGAGGACTGCTGATGTTGCTTGTTTAGTTGGGGTTTTTTTTAAAATTAATTTTGGTATGAGTTTAAAGAAGAGGGAGGACTATCCTTGCAATAATCTGTAGAAAGAAAGAAAGAAAAGCACAATATACCAGGAGCATTTTTCTCTTAAACAGATCCAACTGTACAACAAAGATACTCATAAATGGCTCTATGATACAAATTTCATAGTGCCTTCAATGGCCTCTGCTGATGCAAAGACAGAAGCTGTTTCCATGGTATCAGCTGATCCTGATGTCAGTGAGAAACGTCTGGAACAGATGAAAAAAATGAAGGAAGAAAAGATGCCAATGAGTTCTGAAGACATGTCATACTATAACAAAGTAAGTCCCAGGAAAAAAATATCAGAAATTTAATACATTTTTTTTTAATGTATTTTAAAGCAAAGGATTTTCAATTTTCACATAATTATTATAATATTAAATATTAGATAAGATAATGATAATAATAATAATTATCATTATCAGACCCAGCAGGAGAAACAAATTCGTGGATGGGCATTAAATTTTCTCGGGGAGGGTTGGCACATAACATAAGAAAAATCATAATAGAAAGCCATTGTCTCCCACTGCAGGCACTCCCAGTTGCATCACAGCCACCACCACCCCCCACCCCCCCTCCGACAACTTCCTGTTACTCTGCCATCCTGATAGAAACATGGACAATACACGCTGGTAACAGGGGCCAAAACTCGAACTGTTATTGTTATCGCAGTAGGACTGACGTAATCAAGCCGAGCTGGTATTGGGGCCCCAGCAGCTAAAAGACTTGTGCCTGTGGTCAGAGCATCAGTGACTTGGGCCAGACGCACACTAGCCAGCTCCGCTTTAGACCAACTTGGGCACCAAAAAATTGGTGCAGTGGGGCTAAAGGCCCAATGAGAGATTTACAAAGATGGGCTTGGCCGCTTTGCATAAAATGAGGGGGTTGTTACATTGAGGGCGGACCTGGGCCCACAATGCCCGCCCATGGCCGGGACTGTTTATTATAGCATTTTATTTTCTATTCTAAAACTTTTAAAAATGAATAATCCTTTTGCATGTTCTAACCTGGACTATATTCACTTTTAAGTGTAAATTAAAAGTTTCCAACATTTATAACTATAGTAGTTGTTAAAAGGAGCAGGGAGTCACCGCAGCCTATGCTAGGGCCCCTGTGGAACACGATTCTTAAAATAGTTAATACTATCACTATCAACTACACTTGCTGGTAATTAATTACATCTAGTAAAACACTTTTCTAGAAGAGATCAAAGTAGCATTCAGTCCGGATACTTTGCATAGCACTCACTGGTTTGTTGAGCAATTTCCTGTCCTTATGATGTAGTGATTATAGTTGTTTGCAGAACATGATTGAGATTTTCACTGTAACAAATTTCAAGATGAAAGCAGAAGAAATACTTGATAAGTCTAGCTTTTTTCTGTGTGTCACTTGCAGCATTATGGGTTTGCTCCCAAATAAGTAGCAGTTCTGAGTAGTTTTCTGCTATGAATTGAAATGTAGTTGCTATAAGTGTTCATTGGGTTGAACAGAGAACTTTAATGCCTGATGATGTGATGAGCAACATTCCTTTTATTTTTGCTGAGATGTTTGTCTTTGTGGAGAATACATGATAAGCTTTTTGTTTCTGTGGACAATTCTTGACCATGTCACTACATTGATGACAAAGCATGACCATAACAATGAATAAGGATACATTGTCGCTTTTGCCTCTGTAATTGCGTTGCTACACATTTGTTCTTGCCAGTCACATTTGATGCACTTACATATCAATTAGCACATGCAACAGTGAGTCATAAATTTAGCTGGACAAGACAGTATTTGATAACAGTAACTATTGAATCACTGCAAAGAGATTCTGACTGAAAAAGGCCAATGAAATCCTCATAAACTTCCAAAACATCATTTACCTATCATGTTTCTTTCATGTATGAATTTAACTATTTGTTCACAGTACTATTTTTCATTAGTTGAAGCAATGACATTTGTTCTCTCACTCTTGCATTATCAGTTGTTGCAAGAAGAAGCAAGAACCATAATTCTCACACCAAATGTGATAAAGTGTTAGTCTCTGGTGACCAAGAAAGGGAATAGTCTCACAACTTTTCAGTGATGCACCTTGATTTATCTACCATCTGCTTACCTTGAAATGTTTTTGAAAGCAATTCACCAACTTCATATCTTGATGTGGTATGATCTGTTATGCCTCAACAGCCACTTTGTGGATTTCAGATCCATTATGCTAATAGCAAATCAGTATTTACTGTGCATATTAATAACAAATTCTATAATAAATATTGATATTGATTGATTTTTTAATGACTGCAAAGTGTTGAGGAAAGAATTATACATGAATAAATACAAAAGTTAATGAAATAGGTTTTAAAGTGACTTAAAGTAAAATAGCAGTGGCAGGCAAGGTAACTGTTATAGTTAGAAGAGTTGACATTACATGGAAATACAGAAATGTCATGTCATCCCAAGATGCCAGAACATCACTTCCAGTTGTTTCTTTCTTCACTCAGTGACTTGCACAGTAAATGGCAAAATTCTTAAGCACAATGTAAGGGAAGAAATAAAGAGGCATAAATTGTATTAATATAGCCTTTAGAGAAATAAAATCAAATGATTGATTTTACTTAAAAATAAATATATACATATTTTTAATGTATCTAAATGTCATATTCATGCAATTTTTGATTATTATTATCATGGAGATCCTCAGTTATTATGGATATAAACTAATTTTACCTTAAATAAAATGTTGCAGATGAATTTCATGAGGTAAGCATAGACCATGTTATATTTTCTACCAACTGGATAATGTGTGCCAAAGAATTAAATATGATCACAATCAATTTAATAAAATGTCAAAATAATTTTCAAATAATAATGGCTCCATGGTTGCTCCAATGTGACATTTGTAAATATAGAATGAAAAAGGGTTACTAGTAATATGAAAAGAACAAGAGAGAGAAAGGATCAAGTATACTTAATTCAAACCTCTATACTATTGGATTGTATTATACTTTATTAGAAATATTTAATTTTTTTTTGACTTAGTAGTTAGGGGTACACTGAATAATACCAGGAAAAGTAGGAGGTTGGTTGCTGATCCACCCACTTTCTACAGCCATGAATATAATATACATGTTGGTTATTTGCTTACCTTACATCTATTCGTAGTACAATTTAGACTATCAAGAATATAATATTTATTAATAAACTCGACTTTATGTTTTTCAAAAATTGAAAAAGGATTATCGATATCAACAAATGCAGAATAAAATGAACAAAATATATAATAATTAATATTAATAGAATGATATTCAACTTGTAGTTTCTCTAACTTTTTTATTTTTTAATGTGATTTGACGGTTAATTAGTGAAAAAAAACTAAAGGAATTTAGAGAAATATGAAAAAAAAAAGCCCATCATTTACCATATTTAAAAGCTCTAAAACTATTCAGGTGAGTGATTTTGCAAATAACTTTTTCTCATACCCAGCTTGGAGAGCTCCTGTACCTGGGAGGACAGGTGAACTTGTAGCATGTATCCCCCTTGATAATACAGATCTGTTAAAACACCAATTAGTATGAAAACCCCTGGTAAGCCTTTTCTTAATTGTTTGAAATTGTGCAGTGTGTACTGTTCCATTCTGTATTCATGCAGTACTGAGTAGCAGACATCCTGTGTTCATGGAGCACTAAGTCTCTCAGGAAGTTCAAGAAAGTTTTCATACCACTACTAGCCGCACAACAAAGTAAAGACAACCAGAGAGATGGGAAACGTCAGGTCTTCACAGCAGCAGCCGTTGGTGAGGTAAAAGCTTCTGGTGACGAATCTCTCTCTCTCAAAACAGCTGAGTGGACACAGTCTGAATTTAATTTTTACTTCCTGATAACTTAAGAAAAACAATTGGTGATTTTGCATAATGCAGTCTCAAATAAATAATTTGTTTCATCTTTACTTCATAAATTCTTTTGGATACTACCATCCAGTAGTTTGTTTATAATTTATGGATAAGTAAACGTATGACTTAGATGTATAATTCAAGTACAAAAGCAACTATTTAGCAACTTCAGCATGTTTTTGTGATTTCACTTTTTTGTTGTTGTTGTTGTTGTCAATTTTTAATTTCTTTTTTAAAACAAAACAAAAAAAGAGAAATCTCCAGCAAAAATCAACACAAGAACCCTTCTCTTATAGACACAAATGAGCCGGGTCAGACTGGGGGCCAGGCTAACATGGAAGTGGTGGGTGTGTTGCATAACCCTGACCATGGAACTTGGATGTTCCTTTCCACTTGTGCTTTGAAAAACTCCGTGAAAATATTAACTTCTACAGCATAAATGGTACTAATTAAGAATTTTTAAAAAAAAAAAAAAAAAGCAACTTTGAAATCAATAACATCGTGATTTTGGATTGATCTGGCCAGGTTGCTAAACTAGGCACAAGCTCTGCCTGGAGGAGCTGTGAGCCGCCCTCGTGAAAGTGGCTTTAACGACGAGGCAGCTCCATTTCTTCTCTGGCGTTCCACACCACGTGATTACATACAGTACATGCTGGTGTGTGATGGCTGCCATGGCAACCAGGCGGTACTGCGCTGTTATATGTGATCAGTTAAATGATTTGACACTGGAATCCTTGTGTTTACAGGTCACAGGTACAGAACAAGAACCGATGTCTGAGAAAGCAAAGATCTGCCAAAACCTACCTCCCCCACCCCCTACTCAGGGCATAGTTCCGCTTACCCCATCACAAGAATCTCCTCCATTGCCTTCTCCACCAACCCCTGATGAGTTTCCTTCTCCACCTCAGACAGAAGCAAATAAAAAGGGGTAAGTTTAATTGCTTTTGATTGCCAGATTAATGTTAATCATATCGTGGAAAACAAGAACAGTAAAAATCTATATTTCTATTTTTCTGGTTTACAGGAATATAAATTCATTCATTTTTTTCACACAATGATAAGTTGCCCAAACCACTTGATATAGCAAATAAAGTTCATTTTCCTGTACTCGAAATCCATAAGTTTTTCATATTTCAACTCTCTTGACTTTGCATAGTATTTCCAAGCACTGTAAGCATCTAGAACCCATGTGGAAATATACAAGTATAAGCTTAAGCTCTCTTACTAAACAGTATCTGTTCTCAAGTCTTTCTGGATGCTCCTTAAATAATACATTAACTTTGTGACAGCAATAAACCACAGTCTTTTTTTTTGAAATATTTAGCTTTCTTGGCTTGATCATTCCCTGTGAATCTTGAAGTTTTGCTAGGAAAATTAACTGTATTTGTCAAGTATTAAAAAAAAATCCAGGAGAGATGCTTTAAAAATCTGTGAATACAAATATCAGTTATCAGATGTGGTGGGGGAATGATTATTTGAGTAAATAAGGGTCTTTAGATGGAAAATAGTATTTTAGTACAGAAATTTAAAAATATTATGTAAATGATGGTTTAAATGATCATCTGTTGTTTTGGAGTTTAGCAACATATGAAAACAAAGCAATTTGGCCACAAAGATTTGGAGTGTGCTTTCCTCCAGGCACTGCTGCATCTTTTACCTTTTCTTTATATTTTGAAATAAAATGCTGTTTACATGTGTTTCTGAGCATCAAGGTTAAATAAGTAGCAGTTTGCTAAGTTTGATTTATATCTCAGTTTGCCGAGTGGCCTTCGGTGTATATTGCTCTAGTTGTTCTGTTTCTTTCACATCTCAGGAGCCAGATACAAGTAAAAAGAATAAGGTTTTGTGGTTAAGCTGCTCTGGTATTCTCCAGACGTGTGTTTAATCAGAGGGCACCTGTTTCTTTAATATACTTAGTAAAAACTAGACTAAATTTTGATTTTATAAAATGAAATACTCATGTTATAACCTGTATTCCTGTTCATAGAAGTGTGTGGAAGACTATCTAAAACTGTTATTTTTAATAATCTGATCAATTTTTTTTTTTTTTTTACAGGGTATTCAAAACTGTATTAGATGTTAATGGAAGCTCGTATTATGATACTATAGTGAACAACAACAACATTAACAATAACAGGTAGGCATTTATATAAGTATTGAGTTTTACAGATGTTGGCTCGTATTATGATACTATAGTGAACAACAATAACGTTAACAATAACAGGTAGGCATTTGTATAACTATTGTTGAGTTTTACAGATGTTGGCTCGTATTATGATACTATAGTGAACAACAATAACGTTAACAATAACAGGTAGGCATTTATATAAGTATTGTTGAGTTTTACAGATGTTGGCTCGTATTATGATACTATAGTGAACAACAATAACGTTAACAATAACAGGTAGGCATTTATATAAGTATTGAGTTTTACAGATGTTGGCTCGTATTATGATACTATAGTGAACAACAATAACGTTAACAATAACAGGTAGGCATTTATATAAGTATTGAGTTTTACAGATGTTGGCTCGTATTATGATACTATAGTGAACAACAATAACGTTAACAATAACAGGTAGGCATTTATATAAGTATTGAGTTTTACAGATGTTGGCTCGTATTATGATACTATAGTGAACAACAATAACGTTAACAATAACAGGTAGGCATTTGTATAACTATTGTTGAGTTTTACAGATGTTGGCTCATATTATGATACTATAGTGAACAACAATAACGTTAACAATAACAGGTAGGCATTTGTATAACTATTGTTGAGTTTTACAGATGTTGGCTCATATTATGATACTATAGTGAACAACAATAACGTTAACAATAACAGGTAGGCATTTGTATAACTATTGTTGAGTTTTACAGATGTTGGGTGCTTGAATTGTTTTTTTTTTTTTTTTTTTAAATTTATTTCTTCTGCAGTTGATCATTGAATTAAGGACAGGATTTTCCTGTAACCCCACAACCAAGGAAACCCCCAAAATTTTAATTGGATGCATGCGCAGTCTGGTTTGTTTTTTTTTGCCTGCCAGTAATTTAAAATAACTTCCCACAGTGCAATGCTGTCACAGTTAGGTTCCGGTCATCACTGCAAACGTTTGACTATCAAAACAACCTGGTGGGCAAAGTATAACATTCTGGAAAGAATCTACGATTTAAAAAAAAAAAAAAAAAAAAAAAAAATTAGTCTCTCCTCCCAAAGTGGGAGAAAAAGATATAATTAACTTTGGGTCTGCTTTCAAAGAATGACAAGCATTATTAACCTACTGCTGCTCAGACAATTGTGAGTTTCTGTAATGTTGCATTGCAAGAAGGCTTTCAAATTATTGGCAGATAGAAACAAGATTCAGACTGCATTCACAGCTGGTTTCACCACCAATGCATCGCAATATTTAAAAACCTGTTCTGTTTTTAAATTTTACCTGAGTTTAGAATGCAGTTTTGAGGCATTACAAGAGAGAATTTACTAAGCTTTAAAAGAATCAACAGTGTGTGTTCCTATGCTCTGCATTTCTCACTTGTGGCCAATGAATAATTGACATTTATTTTCTTGGTAATCTTTATATATAATAATAATAATAATAATAATAATAATAATAATAATAATATAATATTTAGTAATATTGAGCTTTTGGTTTGAGAAATCAAATGACAAAGAGTACTGTTGAGAGTATCATGGGACTACAGAATATCCTCACAGATCCTAATTATCATGAGGAGAATTTTAATAATCATGAATAATAAGTATATTTGAAATATTAATTATTGAAACTTCAAATTTATTAAGATTGTTATGCAGCAAAGCTTCACTTTCCTAAACTTTAACTGAAAAAATTGAAAGAAAACTAAAGGCTATTTTTTTATATAGCCAGTCTAACTGGAATATCTGTATGCATCACAACTTTGTAAATGGCAGGAACCTAAGAATTAAACAAATATAGTTAAGACCTAAATACTAAAAAAATATATAATTATATTTAAATACTAAACTTTCTGTCCTTTGTTGTTTTATAGTCATGCAGCTATTTTATAATATTAATCTGTAGATGCACTGTAGGCAGTAGTCATTAATTTTTCAATCTTTGAGAGAAAGTACCTGTTGAGAAGCATATTTAATGAGATGTTTATCTTCTCGCTGCAGCACCCCTGGACATTCTGAACCAGTAAAGATGCCACCCAATGTTCCTGCCTGGAGTGAGGTTATGGCTCAGATCAGAACAACAATGGAAGGTCAATGGTTGGTGTAATCCATTTGTTCATTTACACATTTTTATGAAGATCTACATATTATAAGTTAAATGTCTACATGTCATTTATGCAGTTTGGTATTAATTGCTTATCAGTTTCAGTATTTATTCTATTTTATCTAAATGAGTATTATGATGCTGCATAATGAAGCATTCAATTAAATTTTTATTTCAAATTTTTAATTTATATTTATTCCAATGCTGATGCCATGAATCAAATGATGAGTTGTATCTCTTGTACTTAAAATGGCAGAAATGATATACAACCTTTGCAATGAGCACCTTCTCATTGAAACACAAGATAACTTTCATTGCATTATGCATTAAAAGTACAGATTTTATTACTAACCTTGGAACCTTAGTAATAACCTTTGAACTTTTCAGATGCTCAATTAAATTCTCATGCTTAGTTTCCATGCATGTCAAAAGTCACTAACAAACAAAAAAAAATGCATTTTATATGTATAGATCTCGATAGCATGATAGCACATTGATCTATAAACATATCATGTGATGTAATACCTATTTATTTTAACAATTATTTATCAGCATATTGAATAACTATTAGAAAAGTCTTTTTTTGCCACCTAGCATCTCGTTTACAAGTAACTAACATTTTTGTAAAGGTGACATTAATTAGTTTTACAACTACAACTGGGAGATCTGAATACAATGCACTCTTTATCTGTTGAAATTCTCAGTTTATTTAAGAAAGTGATCTCTTGTAAGTAATATTATAAGTAAAATCAAAACAATTTGTATGTAAACACAAGGCAAAATCTCAGTTACACCGCTTTGGGCACTAATTGGAAAAGTATGCAAGGATAACTACCTCAGTAATGTGTCAACCAGCCACGTGTTGATTTGTATACACTTGGTGTTAATGTATTTTGATGTTGTCTATATTATTGATATTTACTTTCTGATATTATTTTAGATTTTTCTACTAAATGATTGAGCAATAATAATAAATCACTGTCCAAGCGCATACTTGATCATTTAAAAATTTTACACACAAAAAAAATCATTTGCTTTTACCATCTATAAGAGAGCAGACAAATTTTTACTTGCAGTTATACTTAATCAATAGGTTAATTAAATAGAACCTTTACGGAGGTGTACATTTAGAGAAAAAAAATAAAACATTTTCTATACAGTAAATAGATATACAAATATCTGTAAACCAGTCCCTGTATTTTCATGCTTTCTGCTCTCTGAACCTATCAGTACAGTACCTCCCCCTCCTCTCTTTCTTAATTTTTTCTCTCATTTAAATATTTAAACCATTCACATTACATTTTTCAGAGAAACAAAGGTTAGATGCCTAGAACTGTCTGAACTATCCATAACATTCCGCTTATTTTAGCTCTCTGCAGAAACTTCTACCTTTAAGTATCTAAGTATCAGTATGATTTTGATAAATTCCTTTTGACACCACCCCCCCTTTTTTTGTATAACCACTGATGGTAGTTGTCTGTTGCAAAAGCACAACTGAAAACGGCTGCAAATTAGATATTTTAAGTACTTTGACAAAGAGAAGAGAGTCAAATATGAATTTGGATTTAATGATGTACCGAGGTAATAAAAATTGAAATTACTAATATGTGTAACAATGTTTAGGGCTAGAAATTTTACATAGTCTAGATAGACTCTCTAATCAGGGCCAGATTGGGTTTGATGGGAGGCCAGGGCTGTTACAGTTTTTGGGGTCCCTCTTTGCAATCTCAGTTTGTTTTGTTTACTGTTTTACCATCATTCATGCCTGATGCCAAACTCTTTGTTGTCAATTTACCTTTTAAATGTAATAATAATATACCAACCATATAACTGAATCAAATTTAAAACAAACAAAATCATTTAAATTCTATTATGTAACTACTAGCAATACATGTAGCAATGCTATGACTTTAATTACCTAATTATTGATAGGATTTATCATAGTGCAACACAAATGCACTTCAACCATTTTAAAATAATATAATATTTAAAACACAATGACTCACAGGCAAAATAAAACAAAGGCTTTATTATTACTAATTACAGCATTAAAGCATTTTTAAAATATACTCTTCTTGGCCAAATTTCACATTGGATTAACATCGTTATCAAATTATTCAGTTCCCTATCTAACCAGAGTCTATACTTGACTAGTGCAAATTGTGAAAATGAGCATTCACTTCCAGCATTAGTTACTTGTAGAGTCAAAAGTATTCATGAAGCAATGCCTACATTGGGAAATTCAAATTCTGTTTAAAAACAGGCAAAGCAAATTATTTAGAAATTTGTTGTTCTTATCTCTTACGAATTCTTTAACTTGGACCAGTTCATCTGCAAAATTCTCCCATAAATTCATGTGGCATTTCCCTTATATTTAGCAGCAGAACTCATATCTTGATTACAGACAGTCGATTAAAATTAGCAAAAAATTTAAAGTGGATGCATACATGTTGTATTTTGTATGCTTATGCTGCAACTCAGTAAGAATTTTGTCATAGTGTTGGAAACCTCAACGCAAAATTTTTCTTGCTTTACCAACATGCAGCCCAACTCCTCAGACTACTTCTGTCTGTTTTAGCCAGTGGCTCTTTCTAGCCTTACATCCTTGAGAAGCTTGTATTATTATTGTTTTAACTGCCATTACAAAGATGTCATATTGAGCTTGTAGGTATCCCACGAGTTCCTTTTAGTGAGCTCACCAACTTGACAGCATTAACTAGGTTTTTTTTGCTGAAATCTCTGTAGAGCTGTTTAAAAAATTACAGAGAAAAGCAATTTTGCAGCCTTTCCATTTAGCTGTTCTTAGATCAGGTATCACTGAAAATGCTTTAGTTCTGTTTTTTTTTTTTTTTAAATCATCAACCAGATTTTTCAGAGATTCCTGGAATTATTGAAATAAAGAAACAAAGTGCTTCTGTAGCCTGAGCCTGGGTGGAGCCACTCAGTACTGCACAGTTTCTCCAGTGTCTCAATTCTCATGTTTTGTTTTGATATATCCCTGCTGTAACAACTCGCCAGCAGAGTAGATTTTTGAAGAACATAAATTTAAGAGGAAAAATGAGGAATCCTAAAAATTATTTGTCTCCAAACAGCAGTTCAACTAAATTGAGAGAATAAGACTGCAAACGCAACCTCACTCTAAGAGTGGACAATCTTCTGAATTCATGCTTTTAAATGTGTGTGTGTGTTCTGGACCTGTTACTAACATTGTCATTATACTGATCCTTCAATTAGACATGTCATTTTCCATTTCCTATAAAAACTGTAAAAAAACAGTGAAAAAGTGATTTTCCAGTATCAGTCATTATAGGCAGAAATTTCAGAAAATGCTTGTCTTGTGACACACAGCACACATTGAACATAAAAGCAGATCAACATGGGATGTGTCTGGAGCAGAATCTAAAATAAATGATAAGTTGCTTTGCAATCTGCATTTGACTGATTACTTCAGAGTAATTTTTGCACCATTAAATAAATTCTTCACACATTGTTGATGACAGATATGATGGCTTGCTTTTACCAACATTTCTATATTTTAAAATATGTTTACCAAGGAAGGATCAAATGAAGTTAACAATTTCAAGATTTCCAAAAAGTTTTCATTATTAAGGGAGTTGTACAGTTTAAATATCTTCACTGATACCTTGGCATACACTTGTTGGTATTTTATTAAAGTAGTTTGCCAGCTTTGGTGTTTTCTTGAATATATCTTTCTCATGAAGAAATTTTAATTGTTATTCTTTCCACCTTTTGGTACCATTCCAATACTTTCCAGGTGCTCTGTCAGACATTTTTACAGGTTTTAAACTGTCACAATTTTTTCATGTTGCAGCTGAAAAAACTGGCATGTGACTCAATCAGTGTTTTAATTGAATACGGCTTGGCAAAACAGATGTGCTGTTTTGATACATATGATTATTTATCTTATATAATGTATTATAAACAATAATATATTTGGGGGGGCCCAAGACTGCAAGCCTAAAGTAGGGAGTCACAAACTGAGGCATGTAAAATACTGAAGGTGAGTGTAGCAAAATAGAAAACACTGACTTCTAGTAATAAGGATAAAGATAGGGGGGGGGAAATGGATGGACGCATGTGCTCCAGCGATCGATAATTTGAACCTTACAGACTATCATGAATGAGCAGCAGCACTGTTGAGGTTCTTATGCCTTGACATTAAATAAAAATAAATGCGACATCCTTTCTCCTTTGCTGCCAGGTTTCAGAATCAGCAGCATTTTGAAAAGGAATTGCTGCCTCTGTGGGCTTTAGTCATCAGTGTTGTAAAGTTAGGTGTTCTGAGCACCTGACCTAATATATTTAAGACAGAAGGCTATGATGAAAGCAAGCCTGTTGGTACCAGGCTGTTGTCTGTGTTTGAGTCAACTCATCTCTGTGAATCCGCATTTTCACTGAAATCAAAACTTATGGGCAAACTTAACGTGGAGAACCTGGAAGCTGAGTTAGTGTGCCAACTGGGTCCTATTTGTTTTCAACTTTTGCAGAATAAGAACTCTCAGATATCTTACTGAGGTAAGAAGCTGTTGAAAAATAATTGCTCCTATGGTGTGCTGTGTTTGCAATTACTTTTACTACATTAGTTATTAGTTTAGAAATCGTGGGGAATATTGTTCTGCTGCATTAGGTTTGTTCCTGCATGCTATTTTGGTTATAAGCTGTTAAATTATTTCTCACAGTACAAAACTTCCAGGTGGCAGCCCCCAATCCTTCTGGTGGACCACAACACTACCCTAAAATCCCTACATTAATCTGGCCCGTTCTCCAATGTTTCTACAAAGCATCAAATAGTACAGTGGTTATTGTTTGACGAGTATGGAATATGTTACTCGTCATTTCAGTTCTCAATCTCTTTTGCTCTTATTTTCCTTTTGTGTAATACGAAAATTAAGTTGTAGATGGAAATCTATTTTTTCTATGATTTTATTTTTATCTTTTGAATAATAACAATAAATCTACCTAGTTATATTGGAACATAATAAGGTACATGAAAAAATTATAACGTTCTTTTAATCTGTATTATTTCAGTATATCTAAACTTATCTAGATAGACTTTAAACCTTTTTTTATAATAATTACTAAAGGTAAGGAATTTGTTAAATAACTGATTATGCATGTAAAATTACTTACTGCATTTGGTTCTGTGCATACAAATTGCATTCCAAGAGTTTGTAGATTTGCTGTGTACTATTAATCACAGGTGCTTTACAATATATATTTTTTTTTTTTAAGTCCTGAAACTCCATGTGAGCAATTTCCATTTTATTTTTTTTTTGTTCACTTCATTCATAGGAGAAAGGCAGTGAGCAATAAACAAGAGAATAGTAATTACAAGCTTGAAGTAATTGAAGAAGTTTCTAGGTCACTTGTTGCCAACTCCATCGCCAGAGCTCTCATTGCTAAGTTAGTGTCATCTCTTTATTGTTCAATCATTCTCAGTGGTGCATGTGGTTTAGCTATGCTGTCTGCTTGCTTTTGCATTTTCCCTAATGGTATCTGGTACTTTGACAATTAGACATACTTGGAACTGTGGTTGAAATGTGCCAAATAAATTCAGTCTTTGGCTTTATTTATTATATTTCATGTTGAACGAACAGTTTTGTAACTGATTTTGTTAAAGTACACTGTCACTTTTAGGGCCGAAAGACATGTTTCTTACCAAAGTAATGTTTGAAACAGAGATACATTGATGGGTCAGTTTTTATATTTGTCACTCACAGGATGCATCTTGCGCCACAAATGTCCAAGTGCACACCTTTTGAGAAATGTCAAGATAAAAACACCACCTGCTCAGACTATATACACCTGTTTTCTACTATAAAATAATTTTGAAATATCTGAAATGAGCAGAGATTTTACATACCAGGTCTCCCAGATTTATCAGTGTGGTTCTCAAACTGTCTGACACTGGCAAAGATAACAAGTAACACCAGTCATTGATTTACCACTAGAAAAATGAACTACTATAAACAGCTGATAGATTTTTAAATTTTGCAAAATATTTTCTGTAATTTTATGAGAATTTAACTGAACACATCTTTTTAGGAAAGAAATAATAGAATCTGGTCATACGGTATGTTGTAATTTTGTAATCATAAATATTTATAAGTGAATGATAGTTCTTTCTTTTTATTGCTGGAATGATATCTGCTGATGCATTTTGTAAATGAAAAGAACAATTCAATAAAATACCAATTTTGCTAATTTTAAAACTTATTTATGTACAATAACTTTATTTGCATTTATGAACTACATTGTGTATTTTGATTTTATATTTAATTTTCAAAGAATACTATTTATCTTAAAACTAACCTAATTAGACATTGCTATCACCTAACTTTTGGATTTTAACTTTAGATTGTGGTCCTTAGGTCTGGTATATAGTTAGGCCACAGGTGTTAAAAGGAAATAGGGCTTACTGGGATATATTTCTACAGAAGACGTCATTGTCTCTACTATTCTGTGACTAAAAGTGAATGGTCTTGTTCCCAAATGTTTACACACAAACAATGCACTGTGTATTCAGAAGTTTTTGAAGAGAGTAGTACATATTTTATGTTTTTGGTGTCTGACACACTGTTTATCACAGTGGAAGTACACTGCCATTAGATTGCAATAATTATGTATAGTCATTACATAACTTACACAAAGTGACACAACATTCTGCTGAGATTGAAACGGCAAAAATTTTTTTCTGAAATGCTGGTGTAATAACTAACAAACATTTTCAAAAATAACTTGTTCTTATTAAAATGTTATAATTCATTATTAAACATGTAAATGTTGCTTCTTTTTTAAAATACCTTTTTATAATCTAATAATTGGCATATCTACCAAGTTATACAATTAAATAGACATGTTTAGTTTGTGATTTACTTTAGACTATTAAAATAGCAAGAGATTTGGATGCTATCATACTCATAAGTTTGCTTGAACAGATGTATCGTTGATATAATATGTTGTACTCATTGTCTAACAATTTTAATATATTTTTCCAGATGCATTGTAGGTAAGAAGTAGATTAAATTATGTAATTTTGGAAACTTTTTAAAAGTTGGTATTCAAATCCTTAAGACAATTAGCATTGTATACTACAGTTTTTTCTTCTTGACCTTCCAATACGTGGAACTGCCGACCAGAGAAAGTGAAAGTAGGCTTCTTACCAAAAGAATAGGTCACAAAAAAGTAACTCACTACAAATCAGTGTTCTGGTTTAGTTTGTCTTACTTGATAATTTTCAAATATTAATTTTAAAATTACGGTCTTTATGTTTAATGCAATTTTTTATCTATTATGGAATAATATTGTAATATTTATTAAAACAAAATATGCATGAAATCAACTGAAAATTCTAGAGTCCAAAATGTTTTTTTTAAAAAATGAACCAATCAATTCATGTAATTTCCCTCTGACTCATTCTGCAACATATATTCACTATACTCTATTTAATACCAACTAAGGAATTATTTATGTACCAAACTAGGGAAAATGCAAATCTGTTTTACGGAGATCTTTTTGCTTGATCTCTGCATGGTAGTTGTTTGTGAGTATCTTTGGACCTTTGTGTGATCTGCTGCATGTGGTCTCTTCTATCCAGCAGCATAGTTATCCTGAACCAAAATTACTTCATTGTGCCAGTAATTCTCGCTGATTTTGTTAAAGCATACTCAGAATTCATCATGCCTTTTGTATTGCTTTGTCTTTTCTTGGTTAAAAAGATTGACTATTAGAAATTCTTGATTAGATTGATCAGGATCAGAAAGTAAATTTTGAGCAAATCCAAGAATACTGAAAATTCTTTTGTCTTTTGGGGAGGTTCGTTCTTCTAGCAATCTCCATCACCAAACTGTCATATTCATCAGGAAAAACCCATTAAATCAGAGTAGGCCAAAATTAAAGATGCTAACAGAATTATTTTTTTTGAGTTAAAGATGGAAAACATTAGAAATTTATATGCAGGCTTTTACTATTCTGTTTGTGTATTTTTCAAAGTTGAAACAATAGTTCCACCTGATGCTTGCTTAGAGGTATCAGGTTTAAAAGTAAGGTTTAAGAAAATGATTTTGTAAAGCATAGAAATTTTAAGTATTATTTATTGCTTTTTTGACACTAATTCTTTTCTGCATTTTCAGAATTCAAATTATTCTCCTTTTATTTATCAAATTAAATCATAGAAGAAAATGTGTATAGAATTTCTCTCTTATTTTAGCTGGGGGGGGAGATATTAGCTGTTATTCTGGATAATTGTGGCTTATTGGCTGGATTTAGAAGCTTTGTCTGCTAATATTTGTAATAATATTGTGCATAAGGGTTGAAAAAATTAAGAATTTGCCTTTTATGCTTGGGCAATGTATCTGAACAACAAATTAATTAATTAATGCTGAAATGCATGTAATGTGTTTGTACTGTTCCTTTTCCAGTGGTGCAGTCATGTGATCTCTCTATACAAGTTGATGTAAATGCTGTGTTGCTTTAGTACTCTGAAGTTTGTATGCAGTACATCAGAAAATTGTACATAATGTTTACTTAAATTTTACCCCATGGAAATGTAAGTTCATTGAAAGTAAATCAGTTGCTAAAAATGTTTCGTTAAGCAGAAATAATGTCCTGTAATTAAGATGAATCACAACACATTAAAGATTGGAAATACAAAATTTTGGTCAAGAGATAAAAAAAAAAAGATGCCATTCGAGAGTGGGAAGTTATATATTATGGAAAACTCAGATGTGTTATATATTTGTAGTGGTAGAAAATAATAGCAATAAAAATATTTGGCTTATGTGAAAATCTTAATAATATGAAGCTAGAGTAATCTAATTCTTCTTTTTTTTAAATAAGAAAGTTTCATTAAATATTGAAAAACAGTTCTATATTTTAATTCAAAATTTTTATTTCTCTGCATGTATTAAGATAATTTTCTTCATTTTGTTAGCAAACCCTATGGTGCAAAAGACCCTCAGGCAAAGGAGACTTCCAGTGGAATCCCTTGGGATGCTCCCTTGGAGAAAGCTAGAGCACAAGCCATGACCCCCACAAGGTAAGGATTAGAAAATTTTTTGAAAGGTAAATTAGCAATTGTACATGTAATGACAATAATATTTTACCTATTTATTACAATAGGAAGTATTTGAATTTATTTACTAAATCTATATCATAAATATTAAATCACTCAAGATGATCACCACAACCTTTCTAGAAGGTTTGTTACCTGCATCAGTTTGGAAAAGGGGAGGTTGTGTGGTAAATCAGATAGTTCTGCTAACCAAAACACTAAGAGTCACAAAGCTGTTGATAATTTTATTTCTTATCCCCACTAGGTGGTGCAGCCAGTAAAAATGGCAAATTAGGAGACTGCAGCTTGGCTGCTATGAAATATAAATATGACTGTTTTTTTTGTATTGTTTTTTCTTCTACAGTTTGAACTTTCATCTGTCCAGCTGACATCTTTTGGATGCCTCAAACATTTGGACATGACCTTTCTTGGAGTTTCCTGCCCATTACACCAGACATGTTTTTTTTTTTTTTTTTTTTTTAATTAATAAATATATTTCTAGGCTGACATAACTTTTCAGATAACATGATTCATGCTTTCATATAATTATGCAACTTCCATTCAAATATGAATATGAATGGCTTTAGAAAACTTAGACACTGTATAAACTTTTTTTTACTAAATATTTTTAAATCACCCAATAAGGGAAGAATTTGAAACCTAACTTTTTATAATATTTGTGAGGGCTCACATCACACCCTCTTATTTTCCTAGAAGATTGTGCCCCTTTATGTTGTGTAAAATGATATGTGTACTGTACACAATTAAAATCAAATGGTTTCCATCCATATTTCTTTATGCCATACAAAAATTGTGTGTAAAACATTTTCAGGACATTTCTTTGGAAATAAATAATAGTCTGAAACCATTTCACTGCTGGTATCTCTCGTTCATCTTCCTTTTCCCATACATTTTATGTTCCAGTTTACACAGAAGTAACATTTGTATTTATTCTACTTTGTCTTGTTGCTGAGGTTATTGTTAGTCAGCTTATTAAAAGGTTGTTAAAGTTATTCTGTATATAGAAATGTGTCCAACTCAATTGAGTATGGTTAGGGACAAAGCAACAAGTTTTACTATGCAAAAAAGGGCAACAAGATCTTCATGTAGGGATTATTTTGATTATAGCCCAAATTTTTTAAAAAAGAAAGACTTAGTCTATAATTGATGATTGCTTGTCATCTTTCATATGGTTGCTTCATTTTCATAATAAAATCTACATTTTAACAACAGATACAGCAGCAGATGCTTACTGATAAACAGAGAATACTGCTAAGTTTGTATCTGTCACTTCTGAAATTAAAAAGTTTGGCTGCTATTATCTTTATCATTTTGGTACTTTGTCATTCAATGCTTGTGAAATGCTTTAAATATAAAACATTTATACCCCAATCTTTGAAGCCAAGTATTTGATTTCCTGTACATAGAATACAGGCTGCTGTTCTTGTACAGGGTGGCATAATGTCATTTTGTATATAAATAGCATTCTGAGTAATTTCATTTACACTATAGACATCAGCTGTCCTTTGTGATTCAAAAGACATCAATGCTATGAGAATAATTTGAGATGCTAATACTTTAGTAGAAAACTAGTATAAAGAAAAACAACATATTAGATACCAGTTTTCTCCAAAAATACTTATGATTTTCCCTTCATTGATAAACTTTAATTGATCACCTTAATGAAGCAACACTCAAACTATCTAGATTTATTCATATGGACTTAAGATTTAATTAATTTTTTTAATGTCTCCTATTATTCAGATGATCAATAAATTCCCTCAGTCATTATTTTGGTATCACATGTTTCTGTTTGTCATTCTTTTGTTTTATGTTTGCTTTTTGCTGTAACTTGCAATAAATGTCAGCAAGTGCTTTCTTAGAGAAGTGTGATCAATTAGATGTTATTCTGCACGATGACTAAAGAATTACAAAGCAGCAACAAATTTTTTGTTAGAGCTTAATTCTGAAATGTAAAGATGGTCATAGCTGTTGTAGCAGAGATTTAGTAGGCACAGAGATGAAATAAAGGAAGTTGATGGTTAGGCACTGTGTATATCTACAACCACTAACTTAGCAGCAAGGGATAGAAAACAGACAACTGCTAACCCTTGGTAAATCTTTCATCTTTGCACTAAACTCTATACTCACAATGTTTACTTATTTACACTAGTGTAATGGTTTAATCTAGGCAGCCATTCCCAGCTTCTTCCACTGAATAGAGATAACTTCCACTTCTCTATTTCATCTAATGTAATGTTATGCAAACTTTAAATTTCAGCAGTCACTTTAAACATTTTTATGACTGTTTTCTCTATACAGGGGTCATTCTCTTGTGCTTTAATTCTTTTTAATTTAAAAATTATTTTGGGTGAGATGACTTTGTTTTGAATGATCTACTCTCTCATGCAGTAATTCATAAACCAGTTTTACTTAAGGTGGCTGCGTATAAAATTTGATTTGATAATTAAAATAAATTCTTTTGCCACAACACAATGCTACAAAAACTCACAATTGCTTATGATAAGTCAGTAAAATGTCTGCTCTGCCAATTTTCAAAAGCAGATCTGGGGCTAATTCTTTTGCATTGTTTTCTCTTCTTTTCAGAGGCATGAGTTTTTTTTTGTGTGATTTATTTCTGGTAAATTTTTTCTTTTCTTTTCTACAAACGGTTTGCCTCATCATTTCATATCAATTTGATAGCTAAGTGCTTTGGAGTAATTAGCAACGATCAGAACCTAATCATGAGTTTTTGAAGTATTGCATTGTGGGAAGATTTCCTAAATACATGGTAGATAAAAGCCAGATTAAAATTGCACACAGCTGCTTTAGCAGATAGTCTCTCAAGACAAGGTCTTCTATTGCTCTTTAGTTTATGTTAGATTATGCAAATATTCTGTTGTAAAAATGTAAATGTTAATGAGTATTTGTGTTGTTGTTGTTTTTTTGTGTGCACCTAGCCAAAACAGAAGTAAAAAAAAGAAAATGGTGTCCAAAATGGACAGCTTTTGTCAGACTGACGGTTATCATACCAGGCTCCACCTGGTACCAGTTGGAAGAGATGGTTGCTGTGATCGGAATAATAGCATAGTTGAAGAAGATACTGGAGAAGTACATTATCTTTGTTCACCTGAAAAGAGAAAGTAATTTATTTTTTTGCCTAGCAAATAACTAACAAAGCCAAATGTTAGCCATTCATGCTTTTTTTCGGCTTGTCCTGTAGACATCTGGAATAGCTTTGTCTGATAGAAACATTATTGCTATAGTAGAGCGCTCTCTAACTACACTAACAGCATGTACAGTTGATATAATGATCTAGTGTTCAACAGATTTGTTAGTTAATAATATGTCTTACTAAAATCTGAAGCTGCATAGACAAAGATGATCAATCTGAAGAAAAAAGCTATCTTTCTGCCTCCATATTTATTAAATCATTTCTTTATCTCAGACTTTTGTTAAAAAGAAAATATATATATTTATAGTGCTTTTACTAAATAAATCTGTAAACCATCTGCTCAGTATTTAGATCTGTATTCTCATTTCTGATATCATTTAAATTTGCTAGGATTCCTTTAGTGTTTTTAAACAGCTTTGTATTTTTTTTCTGAACACAGTTCTCCGACTCATCAGCTTATAGTTCACTTACATTTGGATGTTTCTGATGTCATTTTATTTATATTTATTGTATTGGTTTGGTTCTAACTGCTGCCCTAAGTAAAAATCCATTCCAGTTTCAGCTCCAGAATCTATAAGAAAATGCCGTCCCTCCCTAGGAGTATTTCAGTGCACGTGTATTGTCTATGAAGGAATTTACTTTGCAGGCATGATGACCCCTGGTCATTTCATATAGAGACATTCAATAAATGAAAAGTATCCACCTTAGTTTAGATCAGTTGTAGCCTACTTCACTTTTTACCACTGAGTTATTTGTGCCAACAACAAACATATATATATATATTTTTTAAATTGATGATATTTACTTATTGTTTGTTGATGCACTCCTCCACCTACATGTCTACATTGTGTTTCCCTAACATTCACAGGATGTCACCCTGTTTGGTAATACCTTGGAAGAGACTCCTTCTTTTGGAATCACTGCTGATCACCTGATAGTTGGAATGTTAAAGATAGCAAGTTACATAACCAATTTTAAGCTGAATGCTGTAAAATATTCAATAATTAGTGAAGGGACAAGGAAATTTCATGTGAACAGAAAAAGGATTCAAGCCAGGAAAGTCAAAACTGATTATGGACCACCAAAAATGATGAATCAGCCACCTACAGGTAATTGGAAACTGAGATGCTGAAATAGATCAAAAAATTTTTTGACTGGTTTTCCAGAGATTATTGTTGTAACATATGAATTAAGGAAAACAGATGGAACTAAAGACATGATGAATTCTTATCTCTGCTGGCCACAGAGGTTTCTGGGTGTGTCATAAAACAGCTGTTGCACAAAAGCTGTATGAACACCAGAAGGAAAGGGAAGAAACATTCCAGCAGTGCATCTTTAGGATGCAACGTCTTTGCAAGTACTTAATTATCAACATTGAAAACATTGATAACACTTATATCTTTAATGCTAGGTCAACTCTGCACCACTCTGGGTAGAAAAGCATCAAAACAACTGGGTATGAAAAAGAGTGACAATTCTGCTCCTTGCAATGACCAGGGGGGGGGGGACCATACCCCATTGATGTTTTGAAAGGGAAACAATGGGATATCTGCTTTTTCATTCCTACAGAATGAGCCCAAATGATTGGCTGAGTGAATAAGATATCATTCTCTACTGGTCCAAGCCCAACAAGAATTTATTGTTTGTGTCTCATCCAGAAGAAATGGGACAATTGGATGATAGATGGAAAAGTTATGTACACAAAGAGCAGGAATAGGTAAATTTACCTGTGGATTTTCCTTCTGACCAGAAAAAAACAAAAAAGGGCATATCCATTGCTCTAGACAGCACAGAAGTTGACATGTTTTGGAACTTTAATTTGATTTACATTACATGACTGCAAAGTGTCAGGTGCAGTGCAAGAAAAAAGTAGACACTACATTAAGGATGAAGAGTTACATCAACAGTGCCAGGATGAAGCGTACAGTTATATAAAAAAAAAAGTGGCTCAGTGAAGTTGGATCCAGTGATAAAACTGTAAAATCAAGTACAATCAAATTGTGTCCATCCTTGTATTTTTTCTCTTTATTTTTGTTTCTTCCCAGAGAGACAGTTCAATGACATCTTGCTTAATTGTTATCCTGTGTTTGTTTTTTTTATTTTTGTTCCTTTGTGTTATGACCAACTTTGAGTAAAATTGGTTCGATAACATTTCAAATTTTTAAAATTTTCTTTATTTTTCATTGTTTTATTACATGTAGAATTAACCATTTTTTTCATGTATGTTCAGGATTACTTAGCTTGTTTCAACACTTTGAAAAGTGAAAATTTTAGCTTTATTTTCAGTTTTCAGATATTGACCTTCTTTGGTCCCAGTAATCATTCACTTCCAACTTTTGGATTTCAATGAGTTCCATTGAATTCTTGGGTGGCATTTAGAACCAGTACTATATATATGTATACATAATCTAAAATATATGGTATGGTAGCATTATACTACACATTCAAATCTGTCATATTATCTGATTTCACTGCTTCACACTTAATCTTTCTCTGAACAGAAATACCTCGGCCAAACTTGTATCTTTTTTGTCTTTGTGCTTTATTTAGAGGAAAGAAAAGCTGAAAATTTTTGAATACATTGAATTGTTAAGATTAGGGCTCCCTAGCATGACTTTAATGCAAAAATAATGCCACTCTATAATATGCAAGAATCATACATCATGCGAGTATTATTTGACTTCATTTGGTTTTCTTAGCTTGCACATAACCTTACACATGCTTTGTGTTGCAGATTTTACCTGGTATTACTCAAAATTGCATTGCACACCTGAAAAATACTGATGCTTTCCTGAGCTACTGTTAATGGATTTATGTTCTCTGATTTGAATATTTTTTTTTTGATTATCCTCTGCAAATATTGGGCATCATTTTTATTGTTTCTGGGTTCTTTCCTCTACTTGAAAGCCTTCTCAGCTGCACTCTTTATTTTCCTGAGTCTTATTTCTTAGTAAAGGCCATGGGTCAAAGTGAAGTCAGGGGGAAGACAGCTGTCCCAGCTAGGAAACTTGCTAAGGAGAACCTCTTCGCTGTCATTAAAAGGAAAGCTTTCTGTCAAACTGCTGGTCTTTATTGGACAAAACAATGCTATCTATCCTCTCTGAACTAACACACTCTCACACCTGCACACAATCCCTCTATTCAAAACGTTTCAGAAAAACTCATAATTCTTTTATTTTCTTGTCATTATACAAATTTTTATATGATTGATTTGAGAGAAAAAAAAATAGAGAAATTAGTTGATCCGTCTGATACCAGTAATTTCAAAAGGTGCGATTCAACCACTTTTCAGAGTATTTTGAAAAAAAAACAAACAAAAAAATAATGGAGTATTATTTTGTTAAGTTAAAAGAGTAGATTTTTAGTTTTGTATTTTTACTATGTATTAGAGATGAAGGAAAATTTGGACTTGTTCTGTCATAATATTCCAAGTGTTTATTATGGTATATGAAAAATTATAACAGTTTTTAATTTTAGCTGATTACAATCTTCCATTTTTGTCAGACTCCTTTGAAATACAGAATATTTTTTTTAAAAACACTTTGTTGAAAACCGTCCTAGACTTAAACCTGATCTGTAGTAGAAACTTGTTTCTGTCTGCAGTATAAAACAACATAATAGTGGTTTGCTGTTTTTCATAACCAATGAACTCTATATGCACATCTTTACCTTTATAACTGTGCAGGTCTCTGACATATCAAAATCAGGTGTCTGTTTGGCTTTCCTAATTTTCCCAAAGCAAATAATTTCTCTCCAGTTTTTGATTATAAGATGGTGAAATTTCATGAATTTTCTTTGTAATCTGATGATAACTTCAGATGGATGAAAGTTCAGTACCACAAGAAAAAATTGACTTATTTCATCACTGGCCTGAACTACAGTTGGTTGCACAATCTCTCTTCTTCAAGTGACTTTACGCACCTTGGCTTGTACTATTTCCATCGCCGCAGGCAGGTAGCCGTTTTGCTGCTGCTTTGCAAATTCCAATGTCTCACCCTCTCGCATCATGCTCTCGCTTCAGCCTTGTAAATAGCTATCAAGAATTAGTGCACTTAACATTCTTCTCACATACTCTGAATGCACTTTGAACACCAAGGTTTGAGTTCTGAATTTCTTTCTGCTTTTAAAAAGCATCTTTTCCCCCTCTGTTTTTGCTCCTTCAATATATTTTTCAGGTCTTAAATTAAAAGTGCAGTGTGTGCCTGTCTGTCTGTCTCTGTGTATGTGTGTGTGTGTGTACATGCATGGTCTGGTCGAGGCTGACTCAGGTGATCAAGACATTTTGGTGAGTTTGTGTACAACCTTGCAGCAAAGAACAGGTTAATAAGAACAATTCTAAATGACTTACTTTTAAAATTCCCAGAAAATTTGGCTTCAATGAAGGTAAAAGAACTAAGCATATGATTCCAGGTCAGCTCCCATTTTTTTTTTTGAAGAGTAAAAAGCTAAAAAAATACGTCGGCTTGCATTCAGGTAAATATGGTGACATATCTGAGTGGTCAATAACTATTACAAAATACTGTTTTTATACTTTACCTTGAATACAGAATAAGAAAAAAATACAATTGCAGTGATTTTTTTTTTATCATTCTCTGTTCAAGCTGAGTTTTATTTGAACATCCCTAGTAATTTTAGTTACAGCATAATAATAATACCAACATATACTAAATCTGTTAAAGAATTTTCTGCTAATCAATAAAATTGATTAAGTTGTGGTAGATATTATTTCACTTTATTTTTAATCATAAAATCATATAGTAATACTTACCTGTTTTTTTTTTTTTGAAAACAGAAAGAGAAAATTGAAGAAATGTGTTTAAATCCGTTCATTAAAATTAAAATTTACTTCTGAGACTAAAATACCTGGCAGGTAATTTATCAGATTCAGGTATCAAAACTGAACCTTAAGTTTACTTACCAAATGATAAGTATAGTAACCAGTGACTGAGTGTATCAACAGCCTGCTATGTCTGTACTGCTGATTTGTTTTAAAATTTTGTCAATATGAAGTGCAGTAGGTACTGTTACACTGTACAGTATTAATTTTAATATAAAATATCAGTTCAGTTTCACAAACAAAATCAGTACAGCTGATGTAAGGGTGTGTTTGACCTTGTGAAATGGATGTGAAAATACACATGTTTTTTGTTCCATACCTGACCTTGGTAGACTGGTAACATTAGAAAACTTGACAAGCATTAGCCAAATTTACTGACCTTTTATTGCACTAAGTTAGTTGTCTGACTCCACTCATGTAATAGTTATTGTATGTAACTAATCTTCATCATGGGATGAACAATACAGTTTTTTTTTTTTGTTTTTATAACTTATATTGTTTCCCTCTATAGATCAAGAACTATTGTCTATTTTTCCCCCCTTTTTTCTTACAACCTGCGTATTTTCCAGACTACTATCCATCAGTGACAATTAACCTGTGTCGTCTGTAAGATCTCTAGCAGGTAGTGCTAGTTAGTGCATATTTGTTATTGTATGACGTTAAAATTGAAATAATGAAACATTTTCTATTTCCAGAATAAAATAATAAGTCAAAATTAAAAGGTCAGGGTTTTCAATTGCTTGCTTCTCTGTGTTCATCTTCATGTCTTCTAGGCCACAGTCTCCGCCGATTCACCACATTGAAATCGAAGATGATCCGAAAACAGAACGAGCAGAATTTTTTTTAGAAACAGATAAACACGAACTTGCTAACCGCCTCGCCAATCAATGTGCTAAAAGTGTTGTGTCCCTTTGGTTTAACTATGGCGTTCCTCAGGGTGAAGTCTTTACTGATGATGAGTCGGAGTATGGGGATGATGATGGTGATGAAGAAGATCAACAAGAAGGGCAAGCAGAAGAGTCAGATGTGATACAAACCAGACCGCAGTATCTTGATAATAAGAATGAAAATTTAAAAGCTTCACATATTGATAACAGAAGAATTGTAGAAACTGATGCCAATGAGAATGCTATTGATTGCCTCAAGGGGTCAGTTACAAGGTAAATACAGTGTATTATGGATGTCAAGTATGTGCCTTTTAGAGTAATTTTAAATAGAAGTTATCTGTAAGGATGACACAAGTTAATTTTGCCAAAATGTTCATTAAAATTAATGATCTAAACAAGAAAATTTTTATTTGTTATCCACATTACAAAAAAAAAAGTGATTAACTCTCTTATTAAATAGTCTACACTGTAATCTGAGTAAATGTGTGAGGAAATATATTAGCAAAAAAAGATTTTAAGCCCAGATTCCACTGTAAAGTATATCAAGACTGGCAAACAAGTAGTCATGTGGCATTTTTTTAAAAACAAATTTCATTAAACTTGATTGGACTAGTAAAGGTAAAACACTTTGATTGTCTCTGATGTATTAATGTACTAATAACAGTCCAGCTGTATATCATTGCAGTGATGATATTTCAGTCAGGTTTCATCTGAACATTTTTTTTTAGAGTTGCCCATTCAATGTACTGAATTTTAAATTTGGTGATTTGATCTCTACCTGGTCAGTGGCAGAAAAACTGACAGATTGCTTGCTTTTGCTCATGTTCCATTTGTTTTAATTACTTTCTAGATCAATGTTTCCCAACCCCAGGGGTGAATTGCAAATTCCAAGAGGTCCACAGTGCTTGGGGGGGGGGGGTAAATTAGAGGTGAACAAAATTTAATGGGTTTATGCCTCTCTTTGAGGGTGAAGTGAGGGCCAAAGGTATAAAAATGCAATGCTTATGTTGCTTGAAGAGGCCCTTTCAGGGCTGATCTCATATACATCAGGTATTATTATTATTATTATTATTATTATTATTATTATTATTATTATTATTATTATTATTATTATTACAAATGCGAGAGTGCTGCCTGCTTCTGTAAAGGCAGAGATCCATACCTACCAAAAACGCTGTTCAAATTCAAATGTGCACTGATAATAGTACTCAGCAACAGTATTACAACGATCATGAATTCTTGCCTATGGCAAGTCAGCCCCACTCACAGGCACAGTGGTGTAGCCATCGGTCGCCTGATTATGTCATAGTCCCTCCAGGTCAGCTTACCCTGGCGTCGCCAGCTCGACCCCCAGACAGCATCATGTTGCTCTGCCACCAAAACAATACGCACTGCCTGCCGACAGTGGCCAGAAAATGAAAGTCTCCCCTCTACTCTGGACAATGGGCCTGACAGCAAAAGGCCAGGAGCCGGATCATGGACTGTTACACAGTGGGATTGCTGTATTTGGGCTTTGCTCCCATTGACTGGCACCACTGGGAGTGGAGGCTAGAGAAGCTGGATAGGGACTTCATGGGACAGTATGGACACACACGAGCGAACTGAGTGGTATACCTATATTATGGCCAGATCAGCTAAGAAGAAAGTACATAAGTACTCAGTTGAATATCTGAAGTTTGGCTTTATCACCTTTCCACCTGATGAGAGACTGTCGCTGTGTTTACTTTGTGATCAGACTTTATGCAATGATTCCATGAAACCAGCAAAACTGGAGGTACATTTGTGATCCAAACACAGGGAGCACGCTGATAAGGATCCGTCCTATTTCCGGGATCTAAAGGCTGATCATGAGAACAAGATGCAGGCTCAGAAGACCATACTCTCGATGTTTAAGTCACAGATATCCATGCAAAATGCAGGACAGGTCGCTAGCTATGAAATGTCACTTCTCATCGCTAAGTGTGGAAATGCTCACACAATTGGCAAGGATTTAATCATACCTGCACTGCGTGTGTTCACAAAAACTGTACTGCAAAGATTTGATGATCCTGTGTCGATTATACCTCTTAGCAACAACACCTTCCAGTGCAGAACCGATGAGATGGCCTCAGATGTGGTGGATCAACTCGTTTGTAAACTTTGACAAATGCATTTACTGTTCAGTTGGATGAGTCAATGGTGATGGACAGTCAGAGTATTCTTCTCGCCTACATTCGTTACATAGAGGCAGCTGATTTCAGAGAAGAGATGCTGTTCTGTCAGTTATTTGAGACATATACCAGCTGTTCATGAAGTTTTTTAATGACCATGACATTCCCAATGCTAACATAGTCTCATGTGCTGCTGATGAAACACCATCAATGATGGCGAAGAGGAATGGATCTCCATGCACTACATCATACATCGCGAGCATCTCATCACCAAAAGTCTCTCCCCTGAGCTCAGTGTGATTCTGACAGCGATCATCAAAGTAATCAACCACATTAAAGCCAACCTGAAGACAGAAAGACATTTCAAAGCATTCTGCAAAGATGTAGAGGAGCAGTTTGTAAGGTTGCTTTCCCACACTCAAGTACGCTGGCTTTCAAAAGGACCATATCTGGAGCGATTTTTCGATCTTTATGATGCCATTTTCGAGTTTTGTGGGGATCTCAAAATTATTGAACCATTATGTGGTGAAGATGCAATGGCTATGACTCTTTATCTCACAGACATTTTTGACGCAAGCATCAAGGCGCCAAAAAGACCATCATTGAGTCCAAGTGAAAAATTTTTGGCTTTGTGTCCAAGTTAGAGCTGTGCAGAGGAGATCTGGGCAGGAAGGGTTTCACCAGTTTCAGCCATTTGCTGCACTGTCCGATCAGCGACTGTGTTTTTACGTTAATATGTGATCATGTTGCCTCACTGATCACTAAATTCAAGGCCCAGTACACAGATTTGCAAGCGATGGAGTTTCCGGACTGGTTGACAACCATTTCTTCTCTGTCAACTTGATGACATTGATAGGTGTTACCGAAATGAATTGGCAGAAATGCAGCACAATGACTCTATGAAAGTCATTCATAAAACAAAGAAACTAATGATGTGGTTGACTGACGAGGCTTCCGAGAACTATCCAGAGTTGTCAAAAGTCGCAAGAAAGATGCTGCTTCCTTCCTTTTCCAGCATCCTATTTAGTAGAATGTGGATTCAGAGCCGTCGTGGACATTTTGACCAAGAAGTGAAATAGGTTGGACATTTGTGATCGGGGTGACTTGCGACCGAAGCTGACTAATTGGAACCACGTATATCGTTTCTAGTCAGATGTCATCAAGCGCAGGTCTCTCACTGAATTAAATTCTAAGCAGTTATCCTCAAAACACAACGTATATCAGTGTGTTAATAAAAGTTTTCAACAAAATATCCATCTCTTGTTTGGTGTGGGTGGGTGGGGATGCTTCATTCGTTTCTGGTGAGAGAGGGGGTGCATGGTGGATAAAATGTTGGGAAACACTGTTCTAGATAAATGTGATAAAACTGAACCCTGCCACAATAATTTGAACAGCTTCAAAAAAAGGTGAGTTTGTCTATGATTTTCAAATGAAAACCACCATAACTATACAATAGAATGCTTGATGCACAAAAACACGTGGCAGGTGAGGTATTGTGTGATTTATCCAGAGTCAGCTAATTGATATATTGATGCATTAGTCATTCTACTTTCTGTATTTCCACTAAGCTCTCTCTGTTTGTTTTTGCCGTACCTTCAATATTGGTTGTCCATGGTCTTCCCAGATGAGTCAGACTTTCTTCAGTTTACATTCTCTACTTTCACATGAGTCTGGGGAGGCTGTTCACCTAATGTGTTTACAATTACCTTTGTGATGGATCTGGAGTGATGTTATGTCAGTTATCTGACATGGAAGCGAAACAGATCTATTCACCAAAATGTTTTGTTTTGTCATTATAATCACCACCTGCGACCTTATGAAGTTTTCTCACCTTATTTATAATTCATTAGAAATGCCACACTGAGTGCTATCCTCTCTTCAAGCCATTTTTTCATTATGGTCAACATAATTACAGTTCCCTCTGTTTTGAATACCAATTTTCACTTTTTTCCAACACCTAAGCAAATATTATATAATCTAATCGTAGCTAATTTACCATCTTTCAGGACTCCTGTCATCATCCCTGACCAGGTCAAATCCTACAGAAAAGAATTCAGTGGTAATAACAACAATGAAGATGATGAACCACAATTTAACTTTCGAGCTCACTTAAAGAAAACAAACATTGATCTCTCACAGAAGTTTAACAAGGATGGAGTTCAGCCGCAGCAGCAAGACTTCCGGCACGTTTTAAAGCGAAAGATGAATGAAGATGAAAAACAGTGATGTGTACATGTATGGTTCTCTTATGCACACATTTGTGAAAGAGCAGAGATGAACAAGTAATAAAACTTAAATATCCGTCATTTTTACACAAGATTAATAATGAAAACGTTTAGTTTTTTTCAGAAAAAGTATTAACATTCAGTTAGTTTTACTTAATGTGTGTATTGAATGATGAAAATTATCCTCGTGTTGATACGCTCAATAATCAGCCAAGTTAGTATATTTTAGACCCTGGCCATATCAGCTTGCTGCACTTTCTATAGCCTTTTACTGGTTCTCTCTCTCTCTCTCTCTCTCTCGTCTGATAAAAAATAAAATTCTAAAGTTACATTTCACATTCTCTTCAGAAAACTTAACTTAATTGTCTTTATTTTTTTTTCTAAAAGAAAAAAAGATTTTTTTATTATGCATTTCTTAAATTACAAATATTAACTACCAGATCAGAAGATAAACAAATAATTTCCTTACAAATTCAAAGACATTTAGGTTTAATAAGTACTGTTGCAAAAAAACATTAAAAATTATATTCTCTTGATTCCAGCTGGTATCATTTCAGTGGTTGGGGGATGTGGGAGTGATGACAAAACGAAAACTCCTTAAAGATGCTAGCGGTTGGCACGGAAACTAGCTCATCATTGTTTACTTTATGTTGTAGCGATAATTATTACTTTAACAGGTGTTGTCTGGCAATATTGCTTCTGTTTTTCACTGTATACTTCTAATTGTTTGTTTGTTCATTCATTTGTATTTTATTTGCAGTATTGTTATATTAGACAGGAACCTGATGAAGCATTTTCTCATCTGCTTAAAACTGATGGGAGATGATAGGAAAATTGCTGGAGTAATTTTCTTCATATTTCGATTTTTTGCCCTTTCAGCTTCATGGAACTTTTTATATTATGAAGAATATCAGATAGTATGAAATGGAAGGCAAGAACAGCTCTGCTTTCTTATTTGATGCCTCTTGTCTCTTTAAAATTTTTCTGCAAACTTTATCTTTAATCTCCACAACTGACTACTGTGCTATAAAATTGAGCAGCATCCATTTATGGAAACAACCCGGATGAATAGCAGTATTCGCACTCATGTGGAAAATAACTGACATGGAGCTGTCGGGGTTTTTGTTGAAAAAAAGCTTTTATATATGCATTTTTGTTTGTTTGTTAAAATAAGAACTGATGTTGTGAACGTGTTGTTTATTTTCCTTTATATCTTTTTTCAAACATCGAAAGTTCACTTACCTGTCAACTTAGTTTCCAAATATTTTTAAGGAAATTGGTGTAGAAGTCACGAAAAAAGGAATAAGATACAAAATCAATGCTAGTTGCTTGATGGTCAGATTTAAATAGACTGTAAACAAAGGTAAATGAGTTAAGTATAGAACTTTAATGGTATTTGTCAGTTTGCTTTTATATAGATTTTACAGCATCTCAAAAGTTTGAACAAATGGTGGGGTGCAAGCAGCAATATCTTTTCCACCCAAAAGGAAATCTGCTCAGATAAAATGGCAGCCAAATATTCAACTTGACAGTTTGTTAAAACGCCTTCCACATCTTGCTCTGATGTAAACAAATATAATTTGTATTTGTTGTGTGATAGATGAGCACCATTAAGCAGCTGCTGCACTGGTATGAACAAGTGCTAGACAGCCAATCACAAAGGATTTTCTTAAGAACTTTGGTGTGGTTGTTGGGAATGTTGGTCCAATATTTTCCTCTTTGTTTGGGAATGTTGGTCTAATATTTTCCTCTTTGTTTACTTGAAATAATTTTTATTTAGAATCAAAAGTTATTATTTCTTAACTACCCATCATGACTCATATATAGTGTTGGTGTACATACATTTATATTTATGTGTGAATCATTCTCAGAATTTTCCCACATAAGGTGTAGATGTTTCATGTTGGTTTTTATCTGAAATCACCAATTAAAAAAAAAAATATATATATATATATATATAGGGTTTTCATATCAACATCACGTTGTTGTGATTTTGGTAGATGAAAATGAAATGTAAGTAAATGAACAATTGCATATTTTTTCACAAATCAGACTTGATCTGCCCATATTTAAAACTCTATTTCTTTAATACATTAATCATAGAAATGTTTCCAAACAAGCCAGCATTCCTATCCATCACTTCTGTGAACTGACTTTTGTAGTATGGCAGATCATCTGTCACCTAATTCGGCAAAATGTTTTAAATTGCACGTTTCGACTGAATCACTGTTTGCTCGAAAAGTATTTTTATTCTTTAACGCCTGGACACTTTAGATTCTAATATTTGTATGGTAAATCCTGAAAGGCTCACTTATTTGATAATAAGTGGTAGCTTCGATGTGTTTGTGTGGAGGATCTTCAAAGGAGTCGACCCTTTCTGCTCTGTACTGAGAGGAAAAGCTGTTAAAATTTGCACAGGAAGCAACAAAACCAGAGATTTTAGAGGCTGTCAAGTTTATTCCTTTTAGCATGAAGATTGAATATGTTTGGGGACCAAGTACTGCATGCATTCCCTCACTGCTTTGGGTCACCACATCAGTACTCTTTGTTCTACTACTTCTACTGATGTGCAGAAGCCTTCATTCACACTGCAAATGATGGGGAAATCCTAATGACATTTGTTCTCTTCTTAGGACTCTGCTGCTGCCTGTGGCAAAAGTCATATGACCTTTTTCTGCTCATGACCTGTTCAGCAACATCTCGGGTGTAACTACATGGTGGACTCAGAAGTCAGTTCTGGGGATGGCAGCAATGGTAAATTTTTCAAAAACACTGCAGTGCATACAGGTTACATGATATAATAACCCATATTGAATTAAAAACAATTATCATTTATTAAATAATGATTTGTTATTTCTTTGAAAACAAAATAGTGAGAGTCCTTTTGATTTTCCTGTTCTCCATGTAGACGAAGAAGTTTGTCCTTAAAGGTGGTTTGCCATTATTGTCTCTACAGGTAATAAAATCAGGTTTATTTCATATTTAAGTGTGCATTCCTTTGCAACATAAATGATTGAATAATGTTTTTTTTTTTAAAAAAAAACTTGAGCCATTTAGAAAGACCATAAACAAACTGTATTTGGTAAGTCGATTTCCTCTATCACCTTTGCGCTGTGGCCCAGTGGTTTGTTCACTGATGCACTGCTCAGGTCACTTCCCAGCGTGGATGGTTTACTATGGTGAACCTTTCTGGTCTGGTTTCCACAGCTGTCACGTGGCTCTCCTTCCACATTAAAAAAAAAAAAAAACAAAAAGCTATACAAAGTTGTACAAAATACATTGTAGTGATAAAATATGTCAGGTGTATTTTAATTATTATTTTTGTTAACTTGTTAAAATTTTTAACAGTCTCGCACATATTTCATTTGGTACTTTGATTAGGTTGTGAATGTATATGTCTGTTGTTGAAAACTGGGTAGAATGGTTCGCCTCAGACATTCAGGGGGAGATAACAATAGATCTTTTTTATTTTTTTTTAATTTTTGTATATTTTCTCAAGTAAGAGTATTGGAATCTACACTCTTTGTTGTTGAATTATTGATAATTCTTTCCAGATTTTTTATTTCATGTAATATCATATTTAATTTCAGGTACACAATAGTAGATAAAATTTTTTTTTTCACCTTTAATTTTAACAAGTATAATGTTATAGATAATACCTTGGATTTGTTGGTGTTTTCCACTGATGCCAAACATCTAATGCTTATTAATACTGTTATACTGGAATACAGTAGTACATCATACAAACTCCCTTATTGCTGGTAGTCTTTAAAAAAATTTTTTATACTGCGGTTATCTCCCCTCGAGAATGTAAAAGAAATTTTTAAATGCCATGTTAATGATTTGTGCGCTGTAATTACCTCCCTTCTATACTTTGGCTAACATTGAGGAGGATAATGTGCTAAAGTTTTATTGAAAGAGATTAATTAACATTGGTTATTTAACATTTTAAACTGAGATTCTAATAAATATAGAAAATAAATAACTTGAAATATTTTAGAACGAGTGTGAAGTAGAGGGTTACTACTGAAATGCCTCGGAAAAATAGTTACCACATTTTTATACATTTGTTAAGAAAATGTTTGTTTGCATTGGGAGGAGGGAGTTTGGTGTTATGTCTTTCAATTTATTTACATTAAAAACTTTAAATAAAATATACTATGGTTAATTTTTTTAAAAACTGTTGCAAAAGCCCTTCCATTTTTCAAGATGTGTATAATCAAAGTAGTGTTAACCTCGTGTGTGATGATTACCAGATACACTTCTCCACTGTATTACCTTACTAGTAATTGTTTATGTAGTTTTTGCATTGTAACTTACTAACTTTAATCTTGAATTGATGGCATCATACACACTGTAAGTACATCAGTTCTGATCATTGAAACAACACACAGTGTAACATAAGTACTTACTGTCTAATAATTTATGTATTTATTTCAAATAAATAAAAAAAAAACCTTATGGTTTATTTTCACTGGTATACACCTGTTACTCACTTATATGTTAGTAGTTCATCCTGCTGAAAAATAGTCTTGTTTAAAAGTGCAGAATTATCTTCAAAACAGTCAAACTTTGTCTTTTCATAAAAAAAAAACAAACTGATCAGTTGATCCACACCTTAAAGTTATTTTCATGGTGGTACTTCTACTTTTCTATCATCAGTCTGAACTTTTTCTTCTGTTTGCTAAGACCAATGTATCCCTTTTTGTTTCCTATTTTCAAACTTTCATTTATTTAAATAGATAAATCTAAGATTATAAAGAGAAACCACTCAAGCAGCCTTATAGGAGATTTCAACTGCATTCTCCTCCTCCTCCTCTTTATTTTTCAGAATATTTAACTAATTTATCTATTTTGTTTGTTTGTTTGTTTGATTTTTTTTTTATTTTTTACATGCTTTCTATAATTCTCTACTTTGGTCATAGACAATGTATTATAATTTAATCCCTAAGTTCCATTTCAGGTAGACAGTTCAGTGTTTGCAATGCCCTTGAGTGCCAGCTGGCCAGGGGGGGGGGATCAATAAAAAATTTATTACACAGAGAGGAGAAGGGAACTTTTATCACTTTGGAATATAGTGAAGTAGGAAAGAAATTAAATCTCTTTTAAAATATTTTTAAATACGAACTTAAATAAAAAAAATTATTTTATACTTTGAAATACAAGAAACGAACAAATGTAAATATATATTTTTTAAATACGAGTGTAACACTAAAAAACTTTAATACAGTGAGAATAAGAAAACACAATTGTTCTATTGTTTAACTTTTTAATACACGAGATAAACTAATTATTTGCTTTTTAACTTTGATATACTTGAGAGAAGTAAAGAAGAATTTTTTTGAATACTTTAAAATAAAGGGGAAAAGGAAAAACTAAATTTTTTTAAAATTTTGCGATATAAGTAGAAAAATGGGAGAATTTTTAAAAAATAAAATATGGAGAAAAAGCAAATAAATATATTTTGTAACTTTTAAATAAAAAAGAAAAATACAATTTTCAAAATAAATATTTAAATACGGTTAAGGAAAAAATACATAACTTTTTAACTTTGAAAAGAAAAGATAAATATCAGTAAAAACTTTAAACCATGAAATACAGTTGAGAAGAAGAAGAAATATTAAAATTGAAATAGTAGAGAGAGAAGAATATATAAATTCTTTAGCTTTAAAATAAAGGAGAGATTTTAACAGAATTCTTTAAAGTAATTAAATAAATAGAGAGAAAAAAAATTAACTTTTATACAGAAAAGTAAATAACGATTATGATATTCAAATTCATGGGAGAAAGAAAAATTACAGGTATTTTTTTAAAATTTCGAATACAGATTAATTAAATAATACATTATTTATTTTTAACTTTAAAGTACACGCAAGAAGAAAAAATAAATACAAATTTTTATAATTTGAAATAAATGGAAGAGAAAATTAATTAAAATATCTTTTAAATGCTTAAAATAAGGGAGACAATTCTTTTCATTTTGAGATACAGAAAACGAAACGATTTTAAAAATTGTTAAATGCAGGAGAGAAAAAAATGAAATTTTAAATAACCTTGAAATATAGTAGGGAGAAAAAATTCAATAACTTTTTTTGAAATGTTTAATATATGGGAGAACGAAAACAGCTATTTTTATACAGGAGTTAAAAGATTAATACAAGTAGTTTAACTTTCAAATAAAAAAGAAAAGAAAAATTATCAGTGAAAAAAAGTTTTAATTTTAAATACATAAAATAAGAAAAAATTAATTTAAAATTCTTTTAACTTGGAAGTACAGGGAAAATTTTAAAAAATCATGTTTCTTTTATCTTTGAAATTCAGCATATAAGATAAAATAGATTAAACATTTTAAAACTTTTTATTAAAAATAACATTTACTGCTGCATATGTATTTGTTATAACAAATATAAAATATGTTTGAAGCTAAATTGTGATACGATAAAAGTTGGACAACCAGCCCCACCTGCCCTGTGACAATCAGCCACTAGTGTGAGGCAGGTTGTCTCATGAAAGCTTTTAAGTAAATGTTATTAAATGTTATGCTAAGGATTTAACTAAACTGGATTTTAAATGAGTGCTTTAGCTACCTTGTTACTTGGACATGCAGATAAAATATGACCAACTGTTTCTGAAGATTTGCAAGGGATCTACATTTTCCTTCAGGACTTTATTCAGATGATATGTTGTCATTACAACCTGATTTTTTGCTGTATTCAGAAGAGATTCAGTTTTTGCTTTAAGATCATCATTGACAAGACATCTATCTGTAACCTGCGTCATGCCAAAAGTTTGGCTGCTCATTCCGTGGAGAAACCACCCATGCATGATCTTTCCTTGTAACTCTCTTGTTCTTGTCGATACGATCTTTGTCTTCACTCTTTGTTTACCTGCTTTCACTTTTTTGTTATATTTGCTGGGTTTTTTTTAGCATCCTGTGTCAGACTAATTCTTGAGCAATCTTTGTTTCTGACAGATAATCTTTGTTCTTCTGGTTTTTGCTTATGGAGCAGTTAAACAAAGAATCTCCTCTGGACCTATTCTGCTTTCGTAGTTTAGTATTATTGTTGTCATATTTTCATGTTCTTGCTTTTCATGTGAAAAAGGAGTGGATAGGATTTTATCTTTGTCTGAAATCTTTGATATATATGCAGCTACATATTTTTTTTTTTAAGTTTTTCTTGTTTAATATATTTCAAGGTACAAACTTTATCCGTCAAAGAAAAGAGAAAGATGGTGATATATTGTTCAAGTAAATAAAAAACGCATCAAGTGTTTTAAGATAAGTTCTGCAATTAAACAAAAGCAAACTGGCTGTGTTGTTATCTGGTTCTCAAGGAACGCTAACTCGTTATAGATAATAAATTATTATCAGCTCCAGTACATGCTTTTAACATATGGAAATGCATAAAATATCTTGAATACTGAGTGGAGATAATGTTATCAAAGTGTTTCAAGGTCCCTTTTATAGTGTGTTGCGCACACACACACACATATATATATATATAGATATATATATATATATCTTCTCACTACTCGCTATATTTTGTCTGTTGGGAAGAGAACATGAAAACTCTTATTTTCATCGTTACCATTCTGGTTTTTTTCCAGGTAAAGTTATCTTTAATAATTCAACAAAACCAAAGGTTCACCGAAGATTTTTTACAGTTGTGTTTTAGAATTCCATTGTGATTTTTTTTTGTCTTTTTAAATTGATAGCCTCTGTGTCTGTTTCTTGTAATCGCTATGCTGTGGCATCACCATGCATCATATCGCGACATCCGCAGATCACAAAACAGTGGATGGATGGATCGTTTATCAAGCTGCTTATCCAAATGGAAAATGTGATGCCACTGCAAAGCCAAGGGCTTCATCTGGAGGATGTTACTTTGGTCGTCCTCACAAGATGGGCATTAATTTAGTTACAAATCTTAAAAACTAGATCACTATCTAAATTTAAAAACCAAACTTCTAAAATTTCAAAGCATTGAATCGTAAACACTGAAGTTACTCACCGATGCCTTTACAAAGAAAGTTTTAAACAAGTTGGATGATTTATTACATGAATTCAGAATTTGCGACAAAAACTGACATATGTCATCTGTTCTTTGTAAGTTTTGGGATATCCTACTAACATTCTGCACAGTTCAATAAATACTTAATAGCAATACTTTTTTAACTTGTGAGTTGTTAGAATCCTACCGGTTCTTTCAAAGTAAAACTATGTAATGTTATACTACGATGAAGATAAATGTTGATTATTTAATAAACTGAAAATTTTAAAGACACTCTATACAATGTTTCTTTTTATTTTACTAAAACCTGATAAATTTTTAAAACTTTATTTATAGGATTTTGTCAGTTCGTCATTTAGCATTTGTTGATTTAATCAGTTCTTTTTTATAAATCTATCACGAAAATCCGAAAGGATACAGGTTAACCTTCAGAAGACTGACTATTCGTGCAATAGGTTGCTTTGCAAGTGACCCGAATAAACAAATTTACTGGTCCTTGAAGAGCTGTAATCTATGTTGTTATAATCCACCAGTTCATAACATTATCTTATATAATTATCGGAAACAAGAAACTCCTTTCTGTGTTCAAAGACTTTACCTGCCTTAATTTCTAAATGGACATTGATATCCAGCCGTTGGTGAAACACGTATTTTTCTTAAATCTAGTAAGTCGTTCCCCGAATAGCTGTATTTTGATATTCTTTCACATTTTTGCATGAAGATACTGCGAAAATGCTTTTTTTGTTGTTGTTGGTTGTATCTAAGAACTTTTTTTTTTTTTTGCTAATGAAAAGCGTCAATTAAGATAAAGAAAACCAAGATTCAACAGGTAAAACAATTCTGTGTTGTTCTTTAATTTAATCCCTGCATTATAAATCACCCAAATCTAATATCGATATGAAAGAGACTTCACCCCAAAAGCCTAAGGGCACCTTGGTGATACCTCGCTCGAGTATTTATAGCAGACAAGGTTACCTATTTTCTAAATCGACAGTTGGTTAACATAAATACGTTTCGATAACTATCAGTTGACATTAAAACAAATGTTAAAAAGAAAAGAAGAAAAAATACGACAGCCTTTCTTAAATCTTCTTCCTGTAATAGAAAACAACAAAGTTTCCGTGGTTATCCATTAGAAAACAAACATCTGACCAAACGACGTCGGCGAGAGTAAAAGACTAAATTCTGTGGCACTAAAACAGGTATTCAAAATATTAAACATCTTTGTTTGTTTTTTAATCCCCAGCGGTACTGATGTCACTTATGTCGAATATTCCGCTCCGTGTTTCTGTCTAAAGAAATGGCAGGTAATAATTGAAACCCACCTTTTGTTTATTCCGACTTTCTGGACCGACGGTAAATGGCACCTGTCGTCAACTTCGGCCAAAGTTTGGCGAACATCCGTCGTCTTCTATGCTTGCCTTTTCCTTTTTGTTCTCTGAAATGAAATTTAACCCTTTGTAACCAACTGTTAGCCCCTAATCCCTGCTTGCATTTTTTTTTTTTTTTCATTTTGATGTCTTTTGTGTGGTCTCCTTTTTATATAGGCTACGTTTCATCTCTGGCCTGCGGCGACAAACCGGACGGCTTCATCCTTGGTCTCAGTTGCCTCTCCATCACTAAATGCAGAAACCATCGAACAGAGGTCAGCGTGTGCCCTCAAGGTCAGGTCGTCGATATCCCGAAAAAGATTTGCGCTGAGTAGGTTTTTGCACCGAAAACTTTAAAAAAAAAATCCCTCTAACGTTTTAATCTGGTGATGCAGTCCTTCCGTCTGATGGACTGGCTGATGATGCGCAGATGAAGAGGTGGGGATGGCAGCGGATAAACAGGATTATTACGTTTGCTTAAATCCGCTCATTAGGAAAAAGTCACCCGGAAGTTAATCTGATGAACGGTGTTAAGAGTAACACGGCTGCCTGCTGCTTCTTAATCAGGTTAATGCAGCGATTCTCAAGGTGGGGCGTGGGAATATTTTGGTGTGGCGTGGGGTTAAGAATCTTTTAGTGAATTATAAGAATATTTTAGGAAATAATCAAAAAAGATGGTTCGAAAAATAAGTCTGTTATGTTGGTGTTGTGGAAGGTGCAGATTGCCAACATAATCATGTCCATTCATTCTCTCGGTGGCAGCATACACTCCCAGAGGCCAGTATGTGGACCAGCTGGGCGCCTGACACAGCCCACCCACCCCTGCCGGGTCTATTGTTTTCAGAAGGCTGAGCAGGGTACAAAAAGAGCTGCGACAAAGGATACACAAATGCCAGGGACCACTCCGCACTCCAACCACATCTCTGTCCACTACAAAGTTTGACGACTCAACGTGGCACCGAGGAAGTTCAAGGATGCTGAGTTATTAAACTGTCATTGGCTCGGGGGTGTCACGTGTTTCTGGAGTTTTCTATAGAGTTCGTTGATTGGATATAAATACGGATAGTCCTGCGTGAGCTGTCAGTTCAGTTTCTGTTATGAGTGCAGCTTCCACAGTTGAATTACTAACGTGCATCAGTTGTTACTTGGCTGTTTAACTGAAGTTTTAATTACAGTTACGGAGATTAGAAACTCCTAGTGCCGATTTGTTTTCATTGTTGAAACGTTGTTAATATTATAAATAAAGTTTCTGTTGCCACCGTTATGGCGACATCGCTTTACTGATAAACGCAACAGTTGGTGTGAAAGATGCGATTTGCCAACACCATCAGTATAACACAATTGTGGTAACCTTCAAGTAAAATCAGTTTATGCATTTTATTTTCATAACATGTTTTTGCTCTAACCATAGGATTAGCAGATTTATACATTCTGAACAGTACATTACTAATTGCAATCCCTCGTCTTTTTCACAGATTTTCTTAACCCATATTATTCAAAATGAGCAAACCAAGCGAGCAGAAAGTTCGTCAATGCTCAGTGGAGTTCTTGAAGTTTGGGTGTATACCTGCTCTACATGATGAACGTGCACCTTTTTGCCTATTATGCCAACATACTTTGACAAATGAATCAATGCAGCTCATTTGAGGCTAAAGCATCCTAACCATGTCAATTAAAAATTGGAATATTTTAAATCACTGAAAGAGAAGTTTGAAAATAGATTTAAAAATCACTTCATTATTCGCTGCGCAAACTACAGCCCTCAGTCGTACCCTTGAAGCTGGCTATGAAATTTCTCTCGTGATAGCAAAACATGGAAAGAATCATACGATTGGGAAGTAACTGATTAAACCTGCAATATCAATGTTTCTCAAAACGGTTCTGCAAATGGATGACAAAGATGTTCGAGTAATGCCATTGAGTAATGGTACTGTCTGCAACAGAATAGATGACATGGGTCAAGATGCTGAAAAACAGCTTATTGAGAAGTTGAAATCACGAAAGTTCACAATACAAATGGATGAATCTACCGTACGCGACAGAGAGGCTCTGTTATTGGCATACGTGAGATATATTGATCAGGAAGAGTTTCAAGAAGAGATATCTTTTTGTGAATCATTAGAAACAACTACTACTGCAGTTGATATCTACAGTAAGCTCAAAAATTATTTGGATGAAAATGAAATACCAAATAAAACATTGTATCTTGTGCTGCAGATGGGGCACCTGCTATGATGGGTTAAAAAAACAGGATGTTTAAAATTAATGAACGAGGGAACTCCACACATGTTGGTTGTGCATGGTGTTGTCCACTGGGAAAACTTAGTTGCCAAGAAAATTTCCCCTATTTTACACGAAACACTGCATGCTGAGATCAAGTGTATCAATGCCGTCAAATGCCAAATGTGAACATCTGTTTAAGCAGTTTTGTGTCGATAAAAATGCAGAATATGTGAGATTATTGCTTCACAGTAAAGTAAGGTGTTTGTCATGGGGAAACTGCTTAAAAAGGTTTATGGAACTGTTTGATCACCTGAGCGAGTTTTTGAAAGACAGACCTGAAATGAAGCTCCTGCTAACAACCGATGGAAAAGCTTATGTGAGTTACTTAACAGACATTTTTGAAAACTAAGTACATTGAACAAGCGGCTCCAAGGAGCAAACATGACGCTCGTTGATGCAAAATCAAAGATATTTGGATGCACTGCACTTCTAGAATTATGCCAGAGGAATATTTCCGCATGAAATTTCAGTCACTTCTATTGGTTAACTAAGTGTGAGGTAACTAATGATGCTACAAAAGTCATTGTTGACCATTAGAAAATGTTAGTTACCGACTTCAATGATAGATCTTGTGATTTAAAAGCCAATGATTTTCCCTCTTGGTTAACTCAGCCATTGCTGGTGAACTTTGCAATACCAAGAGGAGTTATCCGAGTTGCAACATGGTGAATCTGTGAAAACTCCCTTTAAAGTTAAAGGAACCATGATGTGGCTCTCTAACGAGATTGAAAAAAAATACCCAAACTCAACTACTTTAGCAAGGGAACTATTGATACATTCTCCATCGTCTTATTTAGCTGAATGTGGCTTCAGTGCTGTTAGCGATTTACTACTAGCTAAGAGAAATCGACTGAAAATTACAGAACGTGAAGATCTAAGGTTGAAACTTACAAAATTAGTCCCCCCCCGAATTGAAAAAAATCTGCAGCCAGCATCAGAGGCAAAGTTCCCACTGAAGTGACGACAATCGTTGAATGCATTTGAGATGGTTGACATATTGAAGTAGTAGATGAATATGACATATGTCTTCCGGTGCATTCAGTATCTTAAATGCATTGAGATATAATTGCAAGTAAAATAAAATCATTTAATTAAAACTTCTGAAATTGTAATCTTTGTCTGCTAATGGGGGGCGTGCGTTTTTTCGAAAAATAGAAGTGGGGGCCTACGGCAAAAAAAAGGTTGAGAACCACTGGTTTAATGGAATCTTAAAAATTAACTGACAAATTCTGTGCAATTGAAAAGTATATATAAGTAAAATACAGTGTAATAAATAAGAAAAAATAAATGTGTAATTAATTATTTTTTTTTTTTTTATAAAGAAGCAACTTTGAATTTTCTTTGACTGGTTTCTGTTCTCGATCCGACAACTATCTGACCACAGATACATTTAATGATCCTAAAACCGATCCTTGTATTCCGCCTTTTGTTAAAAGCCTGATCGTCTTACAACAAAGTTCCTATTCTTCAGCCCCAGCAAAGTTCCTCCGCCGTGTGGCACAGTAAAGGACTGCACCAAAGTGAAGGACGGAAAATATCCGGACCTGGATCATCAATGCAAGTTTTTCTTTACATGTTATCAGCACAAGTTTATGGGATTTAATCCTTGTCCTGCCAGTAAGTATATACAGCCATTTATTGTTGTTGTTTTTTTGTTTTTTTTTTACATCTATAAAGCTAGCCAGCCATCTGTCTGTGGGCACCCAGCAAAGAAAATATTTCGGTGTCAGTTTTCTAGACCAAGCGGAGGAGAACATGGACCGGAAGTTAGCTCCACGCCACCCACAGAAGAAATCCTACTAAAACTTTGCATTCTTAAACGTGAGAGGAAACCGGAAACGCTTAAAAGTTTCAGTTTATAGGCCCATACAGTTACACTTCGCACCATTAGTTCCATCGTAGTAAGATCATTATTATCCGTCCAATGATTTTTGTAATCACCTGTATTGTTTAAAATACATATATAAAATAAATTAACATTTGAAAAACGTGAGTAATTATCTGTTTACTGCACAAACTCTTTAAAACTGCATATTTTTTTTTTTAAAATCAATCTATTCATGCGTTCTACTGTTACTGTGACATTTCTCGATTTTCGTAGTTTAGCTTCTGTTGACAAGAGCCGCCATCGAATTGAATGTCTAGAATACTTTTCCATGCATGTTTGTATTAACCGCTAAGTGGACAACTGGCACCTGTCAGGCCCGTTAGGTCATTTCTCAGTAATATAGCTGACTTCATCGGAGCCGTATCCCTTGCTCTGATATCTTCAAAGGCGAGGTATTAAGGGGGTTCTGTCACGTGTTCTCATCTTGCTTTTTACGACACGCGCATCATCCAAGACACAAAAGCCAAAAGTACAAAGTAAGCAAACCAAAGTTTCCACACCATCGAAGCAATTTCCTTTTAGAGCTCTTGTTTGTTTAGGGAATATGGAAAAGTCTGCTTGCTCCAGATACCGTGGGTTGAGTGTGCAGCTACCTAAACAGGGCGTGCAGACGACCGGACCTTCGTCGTGTGTGCCGGGACATCCTTTTCTTTTTGGCGCTCGCTAAAGTATTGATGAGTGGGAAAGACAGAAGACTGCGTCCCTTACAGAGTGGATGGAGCTTCACCTCCTTACCACGTTTGCGGGGGCGTGTCCCTCGCGGTTCGTGCCAGTGCGTATTTTCTTTCTGAAGTCGGATTAAACGGTTAATACTTTACGGGTCAGCCAGCGCCACGAGCTCAAATGGTCCATTGAAACCCCACTAGCCAGAAGTGGCAAGCTGTCAGGTGAGATGACGCTACTTCAGTGCACATCTCTGGACCATTTACTAATTTTCAGAAGTTAGTGTTGCCATTTTCTCCAGTAAGAGAAAAGAAAATAATATCTATCGCTAAGCAAGTGCTGTAGGAGTCAGTAATTGCTTGTAAAACGACTTTCATAGATTATATCTTGATTAATCAAAACTGGAACAATTGAAAGGGGGGGACAGAGCGAGAGAGAGAGAGAGAGAGAGAGAGAGAGAAGTGACGTCAGTACAGAGAGAGAGAGAGAGATGACGTCAGTACAAAGAGAGAGACAGAGAGAGAAATGTGAGGGTGATGATGATGATGTCAGTACAGAGAAGAGAGAAGTGACGTCAGTACAGAGAGAGAGATGACGTCAGTACAAAGAGAGAGACAGAGAGAGAGATGATGATGATGTGATGATGTCAGTACAGAGAGAGAGAGAAGTGACGTCAGTACAAAGAGAGAGAGAGAAGTGCGTCAGTACAGAGAGAGAGATGACGTCAGTACAAAGAGAGAGACAGAGAGAGAGATGATGATGATGATGATGATGTCAGTACAGAGAGAGAGAGAGAGAGATGATGATGATTGATGATGATGATGATGTCAGTACAGAGAGAGACATTAAAGGGAGAGAGAGAAAGAGAAGAGAGAGAGAGAGATTTTTTTTGCTGTTTTGATTTTCTTATGAGAACTTCCGCTAAAATGTCTCGCCTTTTGGTGTTTTTTTAAATTAATTAAAAAGTGACCTTATCCTTCTGAAACGTTCGTGAAAAGTTTAGCGAATTTTCATTTTCATAATAACTGTTTTCCTCTTTTCCCAAAGATACTGTTTTTGACGCGCAGCGTGACGTCTGCGCCAATCCCCAGGATGTATTACCACCGTGCGGAACAAAGACCTAGACTTCGAAACCTACCGTTTGGAAGATGTCGACGCTGTCCTATATTGTAATCTCTACAGAATAAAGTACATTTTGTTTTACTTAACAAAAATGGTGAATTCAAAACACTGATATAATACTTAAAAGACTTTTTCTTCTTTTAAAATATATCCATCTTTTGATAGAATAAAGCAGCGAAGATCTTAGTTGTGATCTTGGATATTTTCCTCAGGAGAACTAATTTAGATTATTATACTAAACCTACATTTATTAACCGATTAATTGGAATTAATATCCAGTTAACTCTTCAAAAAGCACAGAAGAGAAACTTCTTAGTTTGGCTGGATTTTTTTACATTAAAGTCTCATCTTTTGAAAAAAAAACAATTTTCTTTCCTTCTTTTGTCTCGAACGTTGACGTTATCTCGAGTCCAGTCCCACTTTTGGATTTTTATTTCAAAAAGTAGCAACCAAACCTGGAAATAGTCGGCAGGTTTAATTTAAATCTTGTACCTCCATCTATTCGAATTTTTATTGTTTTAAAAAAATGAAAACTAAATTAATCTAAACGTCAATTTGTTTGCTTAGTTTAAGATCAATCTCAAAATCGTTGATTCCACGATCGGCGTCCCCAAAATTTGATATAAGGACTTCCACCAAAATCCTCTGTGGTTTTTATGTAAATGGTTTCTGTCGCACCAGCAGCTGTATCCGAATCAAGGTTTCATCCTCTCCACATACCGACCGCAGTATACAGAAAAAACTGAATGGTTGTGGTCTACAGCTTCTCAGTAATTACTTGGTTGGGCCTTCGCAGAGAGCAGGTACGAAGCGTCTCCAAGCCCGCAGTGCTCGCACAGGATGTCAGGACGTGTCCACCTTCCTGTTGAAAGGGACTTCCACGCTGATTCCCACCCTCCATTATAAACTTGATGTCGGTGGAAGCCAAGTCAGATTGTTGAGGGGAAACAAAACGGCTACTGAAATAAGTTTGCAAAATGGCAACGCCGAGTCTAATACTGGTCACAGACTAACTGGCATTGGCTGGAAGGACTTCATTAACATGAGTGACTAGCTCGGACCAATCGGACGATCCAGCTGTTGTTGTGTAGCATTACAGGTTCTTCGTGCGATGTCCTTTTTCGGTCTCCTTCCTCGATACGTGGGTTCTCTCCAACTAGAATATGAACACACTTTATTCTGAATACAGTACTAAAATAAAAGATTATCTGTAAACAATGGCTTGGATACTTTGGTAATTTGACTGTCAGAATAGGGTTCGTGTAAAACAGGAGTATATAACTTTCAAGGTAATAAACACGTTCTGTACAGTTGTTTTTTTTTCATTAGCTTAGGTTATCATTTGTGAGAAGATTAGTTTGACTGCAAGAATTTTTTTTTTTACTTTTGTGACGGCAATCAACTCTCTCTCTCTCTCTCTCTCTCTCTCTCTCTCTCTCTCTCTCTCTCTCTCTCTGTGAATTGATATCATCATCTCTCTCGCTCTGTATTGACATCATCATCATCTCTCTCTCTCTCTCCCTCTCTCCCCCTCCTCCTTTCAGCTGAGTAACACAAAGCAAAGGATAACGTAAGATATGAGAGAGAGAGGAGAGGAGGAGAGAGAGATAGAGATCTTCGAGAGATGAGTGGGAGAGAGAAGAGAGAGAGAGAGAGAGAGAGAGAGAGAGAGAGAGAGGAGAGAGAGATGATATCAATACACACACACACCCACACAGAGAGGATGATTGATGATATTCAATACACAGAGAGAGAGAGAGAGAGAGAGAGATGATGATGTATCAATACAGGGAGGGAGAGAGAGAAGAAGATGAATCAATACACACCAGAGAGAGATATGATGTCAATACACAGAGAGAGAGAGAGATGATGATGATATCAATACAGAGAGAGAGAGATCGAAAGCACAATTTTGGTGCAATCTGATTCACACTTTTTGTAAGTTTTAAATTTCGATCATACATATCTTCTACTGAATGTTCGCTAGGTTATTTACAAGCCTAAACGTATTATACAACATTAGTATGAAAAAAATTTTATTTGGTAGAAAGCTAGAAGCTTGACCCAGAATGTCAGGCTGACTGCAGACGCAATACCAATGGGATACATTAATCATTAGAACGATTTGTGTCTGACTATAAGTATTAAGTCTGCTTCTGCGTCAAATCTACCTGCGTCTCTCAAATTGGGCCTACACAACGTCTCTCTCTCTCTTCTCTCTCTCTCTCCTCTCTCTCTCTCTCCTCTCTCTCTCTCTCTCTCTCTCTCTCTGTCGTTTCCGGCTGCCAACTATTAAAAAGAAGATTTAATGGATAAATTCCTATATACCTAGATAAAATGTTCGCTTCAGGTTCTAAAAGAATATTCCAAGTATTAATTACTCTCACGCATTCATTACATAAGATTAAATCTCTCTCATCTTTTATTAAGTGGAAGCAGTTGAACACTTTGTCAATCTGTTTCTAAACAATCAGACTCAGTTCTTGAGTTAATTAGGCTTGTGACAAAAAAGGGAAACTTAAAACGTCTGATGCTAAGTTGAAGAAAATATTAAATCGTGACTGAAAAAAACAAAACAAAATAAAGTAGTCTTTATAACTTCTGGATTTAGACATATCTGTAAGAAATCTTTTATTGTCACGGATTTTAAAAGGTAAAAGACCACGGTCACTTACCTGGTAAATTTAGAAACGCCAGGCGTAATGAGCCTAACATAAGCTTTAGACACCTGAATCACGTTTCTGTTACAATTAACAATTTACCTGATTACGATGCGCATTTCTTCCTTATCGATCTGGATAAGAAGTCTTTCGCCTTATTATACCACAAATATTCGAAAAGTATATTTCATTTTTCTTGAAGGAACTGTTGATAAAATGACGGCAGGTGATACAGTAATAACCAAATATCTCTAAGTTAGATTTTTTGATTTTTTAAAAAAGTTAGTGACAAATTCAAAGCCTAAACATTTTATGGATACAACTGATAAAACTTCTAGAAGAAAAGATGTTTTTCCATACTCTTGCATTGACAATTTTAGTAAGTATAATATAGCTACTGGTGAATTAACAAAAGAAGATTTATATAGTTAATTAGATTTTTAAAAAAATAATGTTACACTCAAATTTTGAATATTGTAAGGAAGAATGTCAAGTGTACAGCAGTTGAACATTAATAGAATATGATGATATATATCTTAGATCTGATGTCTTGCTTTTGCTGATGTACTTGGAAACTTTAGAATTTTATGTAAAGAAACTTATAAATTATATCGTTTCAATTATAGTCTGAAAATCTTTTTTTGAAGATTACTAAAATAAAGTTAGATTTCTTGACAGACTATGGTATGTTATTATCGATAGACAAGTAATAAAAGTTGCAATCTCTTTGGTGCCACATAGGGTTGTTAAATGCATCATGCCTATGTAAATATATCTACAAATAATAAAATCTCCAAGTACCTAAAATAGATGTAAAATTTGGGGGAAATATATAAGATATTACACTCGATATGTCATAAAATTGGATGATCAGTGCGGAAAGTTTTAAATATAAGCAAAATCTTACATTATTTACTTATATTCTGACAATCTCTGCTGTTAGGCTGTCTTAACCACTCTAACGGATGGGTTTAAGTGGGACTACAATATTTAGAGAATTACAAAAAATAATATCACACAAATGAAACAGGATTCAACGATGAGGGATATAAGAAGCAGTCTTACAATATTGCAATAACAAGCATCAAAACCGTCCAGAAAACCTTGTCCCGAATACCGACTGGCTTTCGGCTTTGCTAAAACCAGATAGGGCGGGGGGGGCGTTAATTGGTAGTGTGGAGAACGGGAGGGACATGTGACATGGCCCCTTCACTCTTCAACCGGAAGGGAATAGCATTTTTTTATTTTTCGCCGAGCGTGCTCAAGAAAAGAGTCGCGTGGAGGAGAGACTAACGGTGCGTTCGCTTCCTGGCGTTTGGAACTGGAAAATTTACCCTAGAGGCGGATATAGGCGAAACGCTTCCGGCTCGTGCACTAGGTGACCAGCTCGAGCGTGGAGTGGGGGCCAGTCGATCCTCTAAAATATTTTCAAAGGTACCCTGTCTTAAAGTCCATACCATTTAGGTTCACAGCAGTTTTCTTTCTTTTATGTATATATTTTGGCTTTTAACATCTTTTTTTTTTTTTACACTGAAATATGTGCGTATACACAGAGAGAGGTACCGTAGATAGGTGTGCGTGGGCAGATAACCCTGGACAACCAAGCAAACACGTGGGAAATCGCCATTTTTAATGCGTGCTTATTCAGTATTATGGTATGGCTACTTTTCTGGGTCGCAGTGACCCAGCTCGTCGGTTCGCCGCTTCGTCGTTGCGAAAGGGTGGAAGGGATTGTGGGCCCTCGCAGGTGCGCGTGCTGGTTTGTGGTGGACCTGCTACGGGAAACAAAGACTGGAGAAACACGAGAAAGAGAGAGAGAGAGAGGATGACGTCAGTATTATAGAGAGAGAGATGAGAGAGAGAGAGAGAGAGGATGACGTCAGTACTATAGAGAGAGAGAGATGGAGAGAAGAGAGGATGACGTCAGTACTATAGAGAGGGAGAGAGAGGATGACGTCAGTACTATAGAGAGAGAGAGGGGGGATGACGTCAGTACTATAGAGAGAGAGGGGGTGACGTCAGTACTATAGAGAGGGAGAGAGAGGATGACGTCAGGACTATAGAGAGAGAGAGAGATGGAGAGAGAGAGGAGAGAGAGGATGACGTCAGTAGTATTATAGAGAGATAGAGATGGAGAGAAAGATAGAGAGAGAGGGGGAGGATGACGTCAGTACTAGAGAGAGAGAGAGAGAGGAGGATGACGTCAGTACTATAGAGAGAGAGAGAGAGGATGACGTCAGTACTAGAGAGAGAGAGAGAGAGAGAGAGAGGAGACCGTTCGCGTCTACAGTTCCCGAAAGAGCCCTGACTCACAGCAAGACGAAGATCCAAGGAATTACCGGCGCTAAGCGCAATTTCAAAGGTGTTTCCACCCCTTCTCACTAAGACAGCAAGTGCGAAAAGGTTTTCGATACTTCTACGGTGAAAATTGTGTGGATCAACTATGAAGAGTAAACGATGAGATGGCCCAGCTTAATTATATATACACACGAACATCACAGCAGAGACTAAAGATAACTGACCGATTTTCTAAAATAAAATTTAAAAAAAAAAATATATTCCTTTTATCCTGTAAAACAAGTTTGTACTACTAATAATAAAGTTAATGTTTATTAAAGAAAACAGAAAGGTAAAATTCCTTTTGTTTCTGGACTATCTGATTTGCATAGTGCTGTTGATAAATTTTAAGTATTTAGGTTAAAAAAATTTGCTTTTTTTTTTGGTCTTAATTTAAAATGTAGCAATACCTGTACTGAGAATTGTAAGTATTGGTGGAGAAAAACGTTACCATGCAGAGAAAAGTTTGTCAATAAAGAAGCATCCACTATCGGCATACAAAATCTACAGCATCCGTTTGGTCTTCTAGACTAGAAAAACAAAATATTGGGGGAAAATTTTAAACTTATTTGAAAATAAAGTGAGGGGGGGAAGAGAAATATGAAGAAAATTAAATAACATTTATTTACGTGGTTTTAATTTTCACGCTGCTTCCTTCGTATCGCATCCTCTCAGATGTCTGCGAATCTTTGTAACATGACAGTAAAACCGCCTCAGTATCTTCCGTTTTTTTGGTAATTTTAACGATATCGGTGGATGAGAAAAGTCTTGTGATGGGATTATTCTACGTAAAGCTCAGCTTTAAATAACTGACCTAAACTGAGTCCTTGACAAGAAATTATTTATTTATTTATTTCTTTAAAAAAAAAAACGCCATTTATTGATTGAAAGTAAAAGATGACGTCACTTATCATGTTTTGCAAAGTTAGCCAGATAAAGAGGATAGAAAAACATTATCTGCCATTATAAGCTGTTTGTGGAAGCGAGAAAATGGTAATATTCTTCGTTTTTATGGCTAATCTAGGCAAGTATAATTTTTTTCTTATTTTGACTACAAGTAACTTTATTTGGTTAACCAATTATGTCTGAAAGTTATATGGTTAATTTCCGACCACTGACACGGGAAATGCATATATAAGACTGTGCATCTCATGTGCGTGTGAAGCAGTAAGACATTTAAAGAAAGAGTAACTGACTTGTATTTACCAATATAATAAATTAATCTACGATATAATACAACAGATCTTATTATGTTACAAAATTGTTTAATGGAAAATGCGGTATGTTAAAACAACTTTTATAAAAGAACAGCGAAAAATTGGTAGATCAGAATGTTTAATAATAACAATTTAAAAGAACGTTACGAGAGTAATTCAAGGAGAAACAGTTTATCTATATTACGACAACTTAAAGTTTTTAGTGTTTTAGAGATAATTACTGGTTAGTCGATTGCACAAAAACTTTTTAAATGTTCAATAATGAATCGTAATGAAAGAATTTGATTTTATTAAAAAGAAAAATTTAATGTGGACAAGGTTTGAATTCTGCGCTGTAACTTTAAGTTGAAAAAGAAGTAGTAAATTGGTTTATCGCTCACTTACCTGTGAAGTACACACGTGCCGAGGGCCCAATCTGATAGTATTCTAGTAATTTTGATTAAACTTAGATATTGCCAACTCACAAGAGCATCTGCCGATTTTCCAACTTTTGAAAGTAGAAGAAAATTAGAATAGATTTAAAAATTTGCTTATGTGTAAAAATGTATAAAAGCCATCGACATTATGTGTGTGTGTGTGTGGAAAGGAAAAAAACGAAAAGCTCTTTTTAATGTTTTAATTTTAAAAAAGAAATTAAAGTAAAATGGCGCTGACTGTGGTTTACACCGGACGTAAGTGAGAAGTTCGGTAAAATTTTAATGTCCTAAAATATTTTCTGGCTAAGAGAGAGAAAGAGAGGGGGGGATTTTTGGAAATCGACCGATACGAGCCGCGGTCGTTCGTCGATCCCCTTTTCCAATAGTAGCTCGAAAAAGAGAGAGAGAGAGAGGTGATGATGATGGTGATCATGTCATTACAGAGAGAGAGATGATGATGATGATGATGATGTCATTAAGGAGAGAGAGAGAGAGATGATGATGATGATGATGATGATGATGTCATTACAGAGAGAGAGATGATAATGATGATGATGATGTCATTAAGGAGAGAGAGAGATGATGATGATGATGATGATGATGATGTCATTACAGAGAGAGATGATACTGATGATGATGATGTCATTAAGGAGAGAGAGAGATGATGATGATGATGATGATGATGATGTCATTACAGAGAGAGAGAGACATGAGAGAGAGAGAGAGAGAGAGAGAGAGAGATGATGATGATGATGATGATGATGATGTCATTACAGAGAGAGAGAGAGAAACGGCCGCGGCGCGTGGACATCATTATAAGCAGCCTGTGTGTGAGTTCTGCCATCTGAAGAACCGCCATTCTCGGCCAGCGGCTCACATCCCATCTCGCGCACGCGTAATTAATTCAGCGGGTGCACAGCGCCCTGTCTTTTTTTTTTGCACAGCATACTGGGGTCGTTCTCTTTATTAAACGCATTAGTCGTCCGCCCCGCTTCGGATTAATTCGGCGACATCTCCCGCGTTATCTTTCTTCCAGCCGCGGCGGTGGCCATCGACTGCACGAACAAGACAGACGGGACGTACGAGAGAACCTGTCACAGCTACACCACCTGCGCCAACGGCCGGCCCCATCACGTGGACTGCTCTGCCGGAACCGTGTTCAACCCCAAGACACTGAAATGTGAAGAGTAAGTATAACGGGGGGGGGGGGGTTTCTTTATTATTCCTTCCTCGAATTTGAGCCATAACTCAGTGGAGCGAACTCGGCGCCTCGCCGACCAGTGTCCGCTCTACTATTCCAAAAACATTGTCGTAGATTCTATTCAATGTGATGTGGAAAGAATGTGGTTTACGCTTTCCGTCTTTCACTACCGGGTATTCTTATCTAATTAAGAACAAATCAGAAGACCGTTCTTTGCAGGAATGACCCCGGCGTCGGCCGATCCGACAGCTGGCCAAGAAACTGGGAAAAAAGAATTTACTTCGTCGTGTAGAGAGATTTATCGAAATGGCGTCCTTCTCGATTTTCAGCTCAAAACTCGTGGCGCCACCTTGCGGGATTGGAGTGGACTGCAGCAACAAAGCGGACGGGAGTTACGGAGATGTGAGCACGCATTGCCGGACTTACTACGCCTGCAAAAACGGATTGTTCGTGGGGAGAACCTACTGTCCGCCACGTAAGAAAGTCGCGCCTTCGCGATTCCATCTTGCCACAGCGCGAGGCCGGGTCTGGCATTTGAGGAAGATAGAAATTTCTAATGTTAATTACACTGTCATACACAGAATTTCCGGGCGAATTTCAAATCGTTTCTTAACATTTTTTTGGATGCACACTAATAAAATGACCCGAAGTTAGGTATTTCGCCTCCTCATCGCAATCTTTAATAATCTTCAAACATTAAGGGAGACGTTACCTTTTAGTACCGTTTATTCTGTGACAGTTTATAGAGGTCTGTCGAAAAAGTATCCGACCTTAGGCTGGGGGGGGATTACGTATTTTCTGGGGTTCAATTGCTAATCCCCTTCGAAGTAGGCCCCTTGTGCCTCCATACACTTAGCCCAGCGATCTTTCCACTGTTCAAAGCACGTCTGGAATGCTTCTTCTGGAATGGCTCTCAGCTCCGCCGTCGCATTCCGCATGATGTTCTCTCGGCTCTCAAAGATGGAGCCTTTCAGTGGCATCTTCATTTTTGGGAACAACCAGAAGTCAGAAGGAGCCATGTCTGGAGAGTAGGGAGCCTGGCGAATGAGCGAAATGCCTTTCTTTGCCTAGAAACCTTGGATCAATTGCGACGAATGAACCGAGGCGTTGTCATGATGCAGCTGCCAGTTTTGTGAGACCCACAGATCCCGTCTCTTGCGCCGAACTGCATCACGAAGACGTCGGAGGACTTCCTGATAGTACTCCTTTGTAACTGTTTGTCCTTCTGGTGCATATTCATGAAGCACAACGCCTCAGTAGTTGCAGAAAACAGTCAGCATCATTTTGATTTTTCTCCGGACCTGACGTTGGCTGTTTCCACTGTGATGACTGAGCTTTAAGTTTCCGGTTCATACCCGTACACCTACGTCTCATCTCCAGTTATCATGGCATTCTGGAACTCAGGATCCCTGTTGGCAGTATCCAGCAGGTCCTGCCAAAGTTGTTGTTCCTGAGAAAGCAGCTTGGGCACAAATTTCGCTGCCACTCTGCGTAAGCCCAAATCCTCCTTTAAAATTGCATGTGCAGAATCTTTACTGATCCCAGCCTCGTCACCAATTTCCCGCACCGTCAAACGACGATCCTCCATTATCAAGGTCCGCACTTTCTCGATAACAACTGCATTGCGGCTTGTTGTCAGCCTCCCGGAACCCTGGTCACTCTCCACCGGTGTGCGGCCATCTCTGAACCTGTTGTACCGTTCTTTTATTTGGGTAACACCCATGGCATTGTCACCAAAAGCCTGTTGAATTTTGTGAAATGTTTCCGCTTGGGTATCTCCAAGCTTTTGGCAAAATTTGATGCAAGATCGTTGCTCCACACGTTCCGTCATCACGGGCGAAATAAAAATGCGACGAGTAAATGGTACAGCACCTCACACGCTGGCTACCTGACAGCGACTGACGCATCCAGCAAGCCCGCCAAAAACCACACATGCGCATGAAGGCATGCGGCTCCACTATGCACACTTCTGCCTCCCTAACGTTATTACTTCCCACTGGAGAAAATAAAGTCGGATACTTTTTAGACAGACCTCGTATGTGATAATACTCCTCTCTCTCTTTCCCTGGGGAAAAAGGGGGGATTACTCTTTACCATTCACACAAGATAAGCAATGCTCGCAGTTTTAATTTATCCGGGAAATTTCAAAAAGTACGCAGATGCCGTCTTTATTCAAATTTATAAAACTACTCTAACCCTGTACACTCACCATTACTTAAAGGGTTAGGGTTAAGTTTGAAATTCAGATTGTTAACCAAAAACATTCTTCTTTAAATTACAGAAGTAGATAAATTTTAAAGTTTGCTAACCTTACTGTTTTTTTTTTCTCTTTACTACAGGAACGGTTTTCAGCGGGAATAAACAGAAATGCGATTGGAAAGCGAATGTTTTACCCCCGTGCGGTACCAAGACGTAGAAACGGTTGTCATGGAAACATAAAAATGATTTATGATTAATAAAACGAATAAGTGCGTTCATTTTTTTTTTGTCTAATGTCCTTTTTATATCTCTATTTAAGTTTATTTGTCTTTCTTTGGATCCTGGTTATTTGTTGGTGAGCGGTCGTGTTCAAATCCCAGTCGGAGTCCGCTCGGTTTGGTCTACCTCCCCGGTGTGGTTCATTCTCGCTCTCCTTTACCAGCTGATCGCCGGGCTTTCTCCTGGGTACTCCGGTTTCCTCCAATATGTAATACATGTAGAATTTCAGCAGAATTTCCATGTGGAGCGTGGCTCTCTCGGACAGTGGTTGCTTCTGTTCCAAAAACAAACTCATACACCCAGCTGTTCGCAAGTTATTTGTGATCCGCCATCTTCGATTACGAAAGTTATCTTTCAGATGCTGTTTCATTTACGCTTTCTTTACCTATAGACGTAACCCTTAAAACAAATTCTCAACGCCTGGTAACCAAGCGCGGTCCACGCGATAGTTTAGCCATCTTTAAAACACAGTAGACATTTCTACAATAAGTACAGGTAATGAATGACCCGTCTATTCTTCGCTTGTTAGACCTTACATTAGTGGGTTATCTGCCCTTCCTGGGACGTGCAGGCTGCGCGAGTAAAGTCTGACCGGTTCAGGAGTTAGGTTATTCTTATCAGTAACCGGTAGCGGGACTTGTTACAGATTCGCGACCCCGTCTGTCAGCCGATGGCAAGAAAAGAAAAGAACAACAAACAAACAGCCATGGAGATTTCTCTAAGACGACATCATGAGGTTGCGCTCAGTCACCACGAAGACTTTTCCACTTTGCTTAGCTGGTGGACAATTAATTTTCTTTCCCTTTCTTTTTACTTTGGCCTGACTTTCCTAAAAGTGGGTTTGACTTGAAGTTAGGCATTAAAAAAAAAAAAAAATGGTTCGTTTTCTTTTTCTTTCACAAGAAGATCATATTTATTTCAAAACGGTTTGGTTAAAGTGGCATCAAATGTCGTACCTGGCTATCTAGATGGAAATAACCAGCAGATTTTGCATACCTAATTATGCATCAGGCTTACCGACGGGTTAAAGACGAAATGACGCCTAATTTTATTTTTCTTTATCTGGTTTCTATGGATAGAACTGCATCATGTGAATTTCTGTCGGGATTATTTTGGTAAGAAAATAAACATCATACCTGTTTAGTGGAATGAAATGTTTTAGTCACGGAGACTCACTCCCAAGACAAAAGTCTGTTACTTTTATTAGAACTATAAATCTGTGTCCGGCGGGGGAGGAAGTCACATGACTAAATCACATCTCTCCTGCATTCTGGGAAAATGCTTGGTGACCACCTACCTACCTCATATTCGCGCCAGATTTCTCAGGTTTAATGTTTTCTTAAGCTTTTTAAAATAAGTTCACCTTTTTTTAAATGCGAAAATTTGTTTTTCTTTTAAAATCACGTATAGTGATCTGCGATACCAAAATAAGTATGCTGAACCCTGTATGTCTTGTAGGTGTCGTGTTTAGCCTGAACCGTATGCACTAAGTTGCCAAGCCAGATTCATGAGCGAGCGTGCCAAAGTTACAAGTGCTCTGTTCAAAGAACACGGTGTTCGATTCAAAGACGGACAGATGGCCAAGAGTAAGTCACAAACTGCAGCTCGGTGCCACTACACGCGTTTCGTGACATATCTCAAGGTGAAAAGAAAGGGATTGGTGAGCAAAAATCTGTCGTCCTGTGACGTCACTGTGACTGTGGGGGATTAGCGTAACGCCCGTTGTATATTTGCGCAACTACGATTAATTTCTAAAGGGATTAGGTTTTCGTGATCAACGCAGCAGATCGTTTGATCATCTAAGTCTGCGATAGACTGCACTGCCAGATATGACTGCGGTCGCCTCGCGGCGAGATTCCGCTGCGATACCGTTGCTCTAAGTGGGTTCCATAGAAGATCAAAAATACAACAGCTGTTGATATCTGTGGCATGGCTGGTAAATCTCTTTAACCCTCTGTAGATAACTACTTGGCGGAGGGGTGGTGGTGCGCAGGCGCTGCACTAACTTTACGGTCTGTATTACTACTCATGCGTTGAGCCATAGGGCTGTGTCGCAGTACCCCCAGCCAGCTTAACACAATTACCAACCCGTGGTTTTAGGCTGGGGTGCGAATGTACCCTCCGCCCCAGATGGTGGCATAAGTAGGATAGCAACTGACCTGGTATGCGGAGGGTTAATAACAATGTCTTCGCTTTATTTAAACTTTTTATCAAAAAATACATAGCAGAGGAACGTACTCAGTGGTTTTCTTTCTTTTCTGCTGCTGAATCATAAGGCAGTTTGGCTGTTTATTGTCGTGGGAAGAGAAGGGGATTTCTCTGTCGAACGCCCATGAAGCGAAAAGCGTGATGTAGAGGCTTACGTCACCACAGGGGTCCTGCATCTCCGTCTTCAGTCCCTGGACTTTTATCAGGGGTCCTAGACCAGTCGCCTGCTAGGGCTTGGTCTGTCCTTCTTGGAAGGTTGCTCGCCATAGCCGTTGACTCCTTTCCACCCGCTGCAGATGACCAGGGCTCTCTTTTGTGTGTGTGTGTCTCGCCGCGATCCCAGCCCCCTGCAGGACCCTGCTGGGGTCACCTTCTTGGCCGCTGGACCCCCTGTTGGTCTCTTCCTCCCAGTCCGCTAAGACCAGTCTTCTTTGGGTAGACATCCTCTAACCCACCGAGCGATGCAGACCCGACGGCTACCCTCACCCGCTTTAGCCCGCCTGCCGAAGCGGTTTACCAGGGTGTGGCCGCTGTGCGTGCTGCAGCTCCTTGGAGCCAGCAGGTGAGACCTGGGTGCCAGGTGTGGATCAAAGGATGGCGGGCGCCCGGAAAGGACTCGACAGGGCCCCCACCAGATGTGATACCCCCATGAACACCCCATACACCCCAAAGATGGAGAATAGATAAGAACCAGAAATTATATGTGTGTGTGTGTCAGTGAATGCGTTGCTATGGTGAACATCAATCTGCTAGATGTTCAGGGTTAGTTCTGAGCATCGCTCTGACTGAGGCAAATAGATTCTCGTTTGGCCTCAATGCTACTGGCAATGAAGAGTCTCTACCATAAATCCCAACAGTTCTTTTTTCACAGGTTTTACTTAACTATCACACAAAATCATCTCCAAGACTTGGTTCTGTTCCGTTTTCCAGTTTTCCAAAACGCCTGACAAAATTCTCTCTCTCTCTCTCTCTCTCTCTCTCTCTCTCTCTCTCTCTCTCTCTCTCTCCTCTCTCATCTCTCTCTCTCTCTCTCTCTCTCTCTCTCTCTCTCTCTCTCTTCTCTCTCGCCGTCCTCTCTGTTGCAATAATGGAAGATCTTTCAACGAACAGATGCCAATGACAGGTGCTGTTTTGTTGTCGATACCAGGTAAAGATTGAACTAAGTCAAAAATCTCACCGGTGAAATATTCCGCGCGCCTTCGTGTAATAGATAGAACTACACTGGAGTTTATCGCAGCGCTCAAAATCAAGGTTTATTTAGTTACAGTTTAATGAGATCTGAGGGTCTCGGACATTAACCCTAACCCTGCCAAGTTTAATTTAAAAAAAAAAAAGCATAAAATATAAAACCGAGATTTGGTCGTTTTAAAAAATACGTGTACCAGCAACAGGTTTTACAAAAAAATTTAGAGATTATTACAGATTTGATAAAGTTTATCAACACGGATCAAAATGGCCTTGAACTTTTAAAAATATACCCTTTTATTTTAGTATTCCGTGTTTATGATAATAACTAAATGCGTATCAGATTTTTTGGATATTTTTTAATGATCTGATTCGTCGTCACATGGACTCCGTGGATCTGAAGGGACCAGTTGTTTGAGAATCAGGGTTGTTATATTTGGTTTGGAGCTGTCAGGATAGAAATGATTTTCCATAAAACACTAATGGCATTGGCCGCGACGATCGGTATGTATTACTATATTAAAACACGCGCCATTAAAAGTTAGAAATGTTATGGAAACTACATTTCTTCTTCTTCTTCTTTTTTTGGTGGCTCTAGTCTAACGTTTCTGTTGTTTGTCGATGTTTTGTTTACCGCGTTTTAGCTACCTTCCACTAGCTCGGGTTAAAAATCAGCCGCCCCTTTGGTGACCGAGTTGGTGGTTACCTGAGTGTGGTCGGGCCGCTGTTGAGCCGTAGTCAGGCTGAGTGAGGCCGGTCTGGAGTTACCTCCCCCCCCAAAAAAAAACCACCACCACGTATATCCGGAAAAAGTATAGGTAGAACTCTTCTTTTTGGGAGGCGAGAGTAAATCCTGCCAGGGAGGGAGGTACACACGGTCCAATACGTTGTCTAATAAATTTATCTAATGTTGTTGTTTTTTTAAATACTTGAATAAATTACATTTATTTGACCTTTTTTATTTTTTTCTTCATTACTTATAATAAGTTATATTTTCTAGAAGGTGGCAACCAGAGTAGCGGGTCGGTCAGTCGCTCACTTGCCGGCCTGGATACTTTAATTACTAAGGCGCAAACAAGAAGAAGCGCCGAATGTTGTAATATTTCCCATCTGTTTCTCGCCAGCCTTATCCTATTGCATGGACTGCACGGGGAAACCGGACGGAGTGTACGAACTTGCGTGCAAAAGTTACACAGTCTGCGCTGGGGGAGTGAAAACCCTCAAGAACTGCGCCGGCGACCAAGTGTATAACAGTCTGCACAAGAGGTGTGACAGGTGAGTAGAGACACTTCCGGTGACGATTGAGCAACCTTCAAACAAAACGCCCCTGGTTCGTGTGTAATAAATACATACGCAGCACATATAAGATAATTAATAATTTTTTTTTTTTTTTAAAAATAGCCAAAACTGGAACGTTTTTAGAAGCGATAGAGCTGTTGGTGTGGGTTTGGCAATAGATAGATAAATCAAAGCATTCGTGATGGTGGGTCATAAGAGACGGTCGAAACGTTAGAACTGCAAAAGTACCCGGATGATGGCGATCTAAATGTGACGTTGGTGTGGTGACAGTGAAGATTTGAAACGTGAACCCTGACCTCGATTCTTATAAACACCTGAATTATCTTTATGCTTCTTACTCTTCCAGCCCGGACGTGGTGCCACCGCCATGCGGGAGAACCGTTGACTGTACCGTCATTCTAGATGGAAAGTACCCGGATAAACCGTGTCATTCTTACTTCGTATGCGCAGGTGGCCATTTTTTTGGCAGACATTTTTGTCCAACAGGTAAGTAAATGCAGATTTGTTGTTTTTTAAAGACTGAATGTTTAGCTAAAAGGTGCCGTTTGTCAATCTCTCGTAATGCAAATTAGGAAAGAAGCAGCAATGCCGGGAAAACTGATGCTAGAACCGAGGCCTACCGTTCAGTTTGCCTATAAGTCACTTGAATATACCTGCATGCGAAGAAAAGAATTAATGCAGAATTTAATTTTCATTTAACTAAAAAGTTAAGTCGATTTAAATATTTTTTTTCCTAATTATGAAATTAACCAAGGTTTAAAGTTCTCTGATTTCACAAGATTTAGCAGTTTTAATAAGTATGACATGTTTAACATCTACCTGATAAGTCGCTTCCTACCTTTTGTTATTATTGTCATCGATTTACAAATATTGCATCTTTATAATCATCCATAATTTAACGTTTTAGTTACACACACACACACACACACACACACACACACACACACAGTAATAATAGGTCCAAGCGTCGCACTCACTGTAAACTTTGAGAAGCGCTCTCTATGAACAAATATGTAAACTGACCTGATTCGAAATACCCAAGAGTAGATAATTTCTTTCCTGAAGCGGTAGAACGTTGAGATGTTTACCGTTTGTGATTAATTCTATAGCTGCTTGACATAAAACAAATTTTAAAATAGTTTGTCGGTGAATAACAACGAGGCGTTTCCCCTAACAGTTAACGACGGCATCACCAGTCATTCTGATGGAATGGCACTTGTTGCAGAATTCCGACTCGAAGCTGACGGACGACCCTGCTTATATTAGGGTTAGTTAGAATGTGTCATCTCCCCCCCGGCCCGCCGACATTGTAGACAAGACAAACACGCCAAAATTTGTGTTACAATTTTCAAACGATGTAAAGTTTTCCAAGTCTAATTGGCAGAAAAAGGAGAACGCAGCAATGGTTACATACGCAAGTTAAAATAACTGCTTTTATATATATTTTTTTTTGAGACCTTAGACCAAGTGATACTTATTTATTATACAAAACTGCTTCTGAAACAACGTTTAGCCTGATGTCATTTGTCATCTGTATTTTCGCTGCATTGTTATATTTGTAAACATTATGTAGAAAAGTGTTGCAGTCCGATAACTGATACCTGTTCACTCGTTTATGAATTACCTTTACTCTCTGAAACACTCTAGTCGCATTTATTACGCACTGATATTAGCTTCGTATACGAGAATTACAATTTTTTTACTAATGTTTATTCTGAAAGCGCTCTTCTTTCTTTGTTTCTTCAGGAACAGTATTTAACGCTCTCTATCAAATCTGCGACTGGCCTGACAAAGTGCTGCCACCTTGTGGAACAAAAGCCCGGTAAAGGCAGATAAATACAAACAGTTTCCAAAGTGCTGCCACCTTGTGGAACAAAAGCCCGGTAAAGGCAGATAAACAGTTGCTATAGCGCTGCCCGTGGAAGTCACAGATGTTACTTTATATCTTACATCTTTTGTCTTCTCTGTCTCTCTCTCTCTCTCTCTCTCTCTCTCTCTCTCTCTCTCTCTCTCTCTCTCTCTCTGCTCTCTCTCTCTCTCTCTCTCTCTCTCTCTCTCTCTCTCTCTCTCTCTCTCTCTCTCTCTTTTTAATTTTTTTCCAGAAGCGTTGAAAGTTTATAAATACGTTCAAGTTCATCGTCTTTATTTAATTATTCTGAGATTTGCGGGTTAGGGTAAAAGCTGGTTTACTGGTCATGAAATATCTTTTTGCCGTTGCTTACATAAATAAAAATGCAAACATTCTGATTAACTCTCTGTTTTTGTACACATTTTGAGACTTGTGCTACTTTGACTCCGAAAAAGTTGGCCAAGTGTTTCTTTGGAACTCTTGCAGCTTCATTTTGAGAAGAAAGCAGATCAGGTGTTATTTCTGAGTATAGAACAATGCTATTACGGTGTGAAGCTGAACAACTGAAGTATCTAGATTCTAGATCCTCACGATATATGGCAGAATCGGCACAACTGTCCAAAACAAACTACGTATAGCTGTATACAGGGTGGCACAAAAGTCGCGTCTCTTGGAGATTTCGAATAGTAACAGGAAACTGTTTATTAAATAAACTGTTTGGATTGTTGGCCATTAACTTCGAAGCACTTCTCGATTCGACGAATACGTGATGCCTGAACCTGTCGTATGACCGTGAACGGCGGTTTTGGAACAACCAAAGATTATATTCTCCCTCGGTTTCTTGATATTCCTGGCTGCTCAGGGGGGGGGATCCAATACGGCTGCGTCATTTGGAGGCCTCTCTGAATGTTCTTTGATAACTGACTGATTTGGAGCACCTTGCCTTCCGTACATGAAACCAGGCTCACTCTGTCGTCTAGCGCGACGTTTGCGCCACCTGTATAATACATACGTATGTAATGCAGTTATGCATATAATACGGAAAATTATTTGTCACTAAATGGAGATTTTGTTCATTTGCTTCCGCCATCTAACGTACACGAGTAAAGAAAGCTGTTCTATATCTTCCTTTAAGATAAAGTTCTGAATTCGATAATTTGTTCAGTTGGATAAAACTGAACGGGAGACCGCAGCGCGGTTAACTGAGGTTTTTAATATGAGACAAACGCACTCATGATACCTGTTTACGGCCGAATGGTATCTAGAGGCTAGCTGTGTTGCATGAGTAAAGTTATCTAGTGTAATAGCATCAAAAACGTATTTAGTGAAAACCACCAGTTTATAGAATCACCTAATTCAACGATATCGTGCAAATATGAAAAAAAAACTTATCCGTTTATTTCCAACTTCTAGAAGCCGAGAATAGAACAAGAATGATTCGATCACTGTTCCTAATCATGTCGTTTGTGGCTGTCCACCTTTGAAGTTTTGTTTGTTTTTGGCAACCAAAATTGATCGGGTCGCATTCCTTTGCTGTTTCATGCGTGGAATCGGACACTTGTGGGTTTATCTTTTCAATATGCTCGTTGTTTTTCTAACTTAAATCTCAAATCACATTTTTCTCAAATTATTTTTAGACAATCAACGATACAGTCCCTGACATCAGGCATATAAATGCAGTGAGCAAAGTTCAGACTATTTTCCTATAACATTTTT